>JBAMBQ010003150.1:0-84637 GCA_037044495.1 Stegana nigrithorax | reverse complement strand
CAAGATTGCCTGATTCAGCCTAAGAAGCCAATATCAAACTCACATTGCGTGGGACTTGGACTTCCTAGTTCCAGTTCCCGCGATCTCCCTTTGGGAGCAAATGTCCTCAGCCGATTGCCTCCGAATGTTCGACACAGCTTCCGTTTATTTCGGGATAATTTATTCTTATTATTGCAGGCGTGGCAGCCAATGGACTGTTCAATGCCAATTAAAGCGCGACCAGTGCACAGTTGGCTGTGGATCGACACAGAGCACACGTTCAGCTCAAATGTAACGCAAAGTGAAATGTGCTCAATGCTCATTTGCAGTAGATACAGCTACAGAATGCAAAATGCAGCACGTAACAAAAAACCCGAATGCAAATGCTACACTGTGGCGCGGAAGAGTGGTAAGGAGGGGAGTTTTGGCCCACAAAGACCATAAAGTTGACCAAAAGGGAAGCGCACAAACGTGCAAAAGATAACACGAAGGTCCTTTGTTTTGCAACTACGCCTAAAAAGGCGCGTCCTGCCACATGCTCACACACACTCACACACATATACACATACACATAGTAACAGAGAAACAGTGAAACAGAGAAACACAAACAAACTTTTCAATTACAGAGTGTCAAAGATCAACAAAATGCCAAACGAATCAATGACTATTGCAGAGCAAACGTCGTTTCAATTTGCGTTTCAATGCAGCGCCACAAAGCAACAAAGAAAGCAAAACAAAAATGGGAAAAACTAAAACCGAAGCGGAAAAAAGCCCAGAGAAAGGCAGAAATGTAGAAAACAGTTGGCAAAACGCAAAATGCCTAAAAAAGCGAAACATAAAAAAGAAATGCTTTTCATATCCTGACCGAAAGCGCTACGATCAAAAAAGGCAGAGACACACAAAAGCGCCAAAATGACAAGTTTACATTTTTTTGCCTGCATCCGTGGCCCACAAGGCTTCGACGGCACATCTGCACACATGTGAATTTACATGCCAGGCAGGCAGTCCACAGCGATTCGCAGATACGCTACACTCCACGGCGCAGCATTTGCGTTTATGACAGCCCGAACAGCCGAACACCCGCACAAACGGAAGTGCCGCGTCCTCGTGCAATGCAGTTGGCAGCCAGCAACGCCTGCCACCGGAATGGAGTGAAGTGGAGTGGCATGGAGTGCAGTACAGCGCAGTGTAGTGTGCATCCATTGCATTTAACTGCACGTGTGTTTAGCCAAATTCTATTTTATTTACAGTAGCCACATATTGAGCCATTTCTGCCTTCTCCGGTGAAGAGGGGATGGACATAGGCAGAGGCAGAGGCATTGGCAAAGACACAAGGGCTGGCAGGCGGAGTGGCGGAGAAGCGGAGCGGACTGCTGCTGCGAAAACAAAAATTGAAAACTATCATGGCATGAAATCTAAAAGCATTGCGGCTGCGATATTGCTATGGTCTCTGCCGTCATTGGTCTGGCTGCGGCAAGGATATTATTACTGCACAATGTGCCTCACAATAAACAAATGCTGCCACACACGCGCACACACACACTCACACAGAAACATTTTCAAATACTCGTATATTTTGCATCAGTCAACAAGAGCAGAAAGAAAACAACAAAACCAAATAAACAAAAACAAATAAAAACAAAAAACGGCAAATAAAACATCAAAAAAACAAAAAAAATAGAAGAAGCAGAAAACAGCTTCCGTCATTTCAAAGCATATTACGAGCATTTGCCAATTGTTTTGCATTTGCTGGCCATGCGGCACCAGCAACAGGACGAGGACTAGCAGCAGGACGAGGAGCAGGAGCAGCACACAACTAAAATGTATTTAATTGAATATTTTCACATCGACTTTTTGCAATGTATTCAAACGTTTTTTCGAGTGTGAAAGATTTTGATTTACTCGAAATTTGAAACAGATGCAGCAGCTGAGCGCCGCAAATAGTCGACGCATAAAAAGCAAAACAGTCCAAAATAACCTAAGCTCACATACCCTACACAGAGTTGATTAAACAGTCAATCGACGCTGACCAATGCGTATACGTAATTTCAATAAACAGCATTTCATTTGTGCCTTGAACAGCTTCAAAAGCATTAAACAATCTGCCAATCTTCCCAAATGTAATAATGTGTAGCAGAACATAGAAGCCAATCAAATAATCTTTGATTGACCATTTATATAATTTGGTCTCTAGCCGAGTGGCAACGAATGTGATGTGCTTTGCCTACATGTGAGTAGGGTAGACAATCACTTATGCAGAGTGGCTACGCTCTGAATTTAGATTTATTTATTAACCATTTTGGCTTTCTCCCCGCGCCTCAACCCCTCCCGCTGTCAGGCTGTCACAGCCCCTTGTGTATTTATGTGGGCAGCTGAGCTGGCCAACTTCATGGATTTATTCGCATAGAAAACACATTAAACAAAAAAGAGCACAAAAGGGATACGCACTGCTCGCCATTTGATAATAAATTCCCGTTGGGCCACATTAAAGCGTTATGCAGTTAGTCATAATTGTTGCCAATTTCACTTCACTTCACTTCACTTCTCTGCACTTCACCATAAGCAACTAAGAATACGAAGTTTAGCTTCTGGTCCGGGTGCAGGTGCGGATGAGGGTGAGGGGGAGGGTGTTGCTGCTTTAAGACCTGCAACTGACAGCGAAAATTTAGAAATGTGTGTCAGGATTTTCTTTGCGTTTGAAGTGCATATGCCTGCGTTCACTTGTTCCAGCGGAAGTTGTCTCACTTTTGCCTGCTGCCTGCTGCTGCTCTGCTGCTTTTTAATAACTATTTGTTATATGGTTCACTCTTTCGCTGTTGTCGATGTGCGATGTATGTGTGTGAGTGTGTGTGTGTGTGTGTGTGTGTGTGTGTGTGTGTGTATCTGTATTAATGCCACGCCCAAGTTTTAAGTATGTTACAGCGACTGAGGTTGGAATGGCTGGAATGCATAAGCAGACAGGACAAGCGAAAAGGAGCCTCGTTGCATTTTGAATGCGAATTATTCTGTTGCTGCTGCTGCTGCTGCTGCGGCTGCTCCCGCTGCTGCTGTCGCTGCTGCTGTCGCTGGTAATGCAATACGACAAGGAGCATATAGCGCTCATTGCAGCATTCATTATAATTGCAGTAAGTGAACGTGTGCCCCGTTTCGTGCCTTGCCATGCCGTAGCGTGGCTTACATGCAACGTAGCCTGTGCCCGAGCGCAGTCAACGGTACAAAACGATATGAAATGGAACCGTCAGCCAGCCAGCAGCATTTGAAGATGAGCTCAAACCAAACAAATTTTAAGCTGACAGCAAAAAGCAAAAGTAGAAAGAGTCCTGCAACTGCAACAACAGAGCCAAGACCACCAGCAGCAGCAGCAGCACCAACGACAACCGACAACCGACAGTCGACAGTCGGCCGACAGCAGACGGACGGGCGGACAGGCGGACAGGCGAACAGGCAGGCGGACAACAAAGACGAAGACGAAACTCGCATACGTATATGTACAGCATAGAAAAATATAAAAGTAGTCAGAAATTTCTGCACAAACTTTGTTTAAATTCAAAAGGATGCGGACGTTGCTTAAGGATACACTATGTAGCTCGTACATGCATACATACACACACACACACATATATACACAGTTCAGTTCATTCTTCGCTGCTGCTGCAGCTCCTACAACAACACCAACAACTTCTTCTTCTTCTTCTTCTTTTTTCATGCATTCGTGCATTCATTTACTCATTTATTCATTCATTCATTTTATAACACATTTTTGTAAAAACTGTGAGTTTTCCTTTACTCTTTCTGCTTTTTTTTTTTTTTTCTTTTATCCTTTTCTTCTTTCTGTTTTTTGTTTTTCTCTATTTTTGTTTTCTTCTTCTGTTTGTTGCCTTATCTTTTTGTTGTTGTTAATGGCAAGGTAAATCTACTTACGAAACTAATTATGTTGACAAGAAAGTTGTTCGCCATGAAATGTGCATTATGATGAGCGTAACGGTAATTGAAGTTTACACAAAAGAACGCATGCAAAGAGCGACAGATAATATCAACAATTAAATGCTGTTAACAGCAGCAGCAACAACAGCATCAACATTTTCATTTAAAAGAAGAACAGACAGGCTGACAGGGAGCCAGGGAGACGAGGAGACAGCAGCAGCAGTCAAGTTAAGTCAAGGCATGCTGAATTCTAAAGCAGCTAAGACGCTCGGCAACGCAGCTCGGCTGAATGAGTAACCTGCAGCCTGAAAGTATGCAGCAGTTTTGCCTTTTCATTATTGCACTTTACACTTTACTCTCTGCTTCACATTCTTCTTCTTCAGGCCTCGCCTACGCCCTCGTTCTTGCCAACACTTTCAATTGATGCAGGACGAGCGTGCAAAGCGACTTTCATTAGCCTGCGCTTGGGCAGAGCGGAGCATATGAGTTTGCATGTAGCATACTTTTGTGCGCCAGTGTATTCAATCAAAATCGACATTTTCGATTCGATGCGATTCAATTCGATTCGTTTCGTTTCGTCTTCTGCTGTTTACTCTACTTCTCCGCTGTTTGCTGTACTCTGCTGGCTGCCGTTTACCGTCGGTCCGTGTGCCATCTGTGGACTCCATTCAAGTGTAAACTCCCTTAGCCAAATTTGCATTATGCGCGTTTATAAAATAAATACGAAAAACTTATAAGAAAAATAATAATAATCCTGTGCTTCAGATCCACACACTCACACACACACACTCACACACACACTCGCATACACATGCACGGTACTTTACTCATATCCGTTTAGATTGGCAGCATTTACTCTGCAAAATCGTTACAAATTGTTCACCATTGTTGATGTTCTCGTTGTTGTTGTTCTTGCTGTTGTTGCTGACTTGCTTGGCTTGCTTGGCAAATACGTCTAAAGGATATGCAAGCAACATTTATGTTTAAATAAATCCTGTTTTGTGAACGTTTTGAATGTTGGCCAGCTCTGAGTATGTTTCTGTGTTTGTGTGTGTGTGTGTGTGTGTGTGTGTGTGTGTGTGTTGAGTGTGTTATTGTTAGTCGTATTCGCTTGTCTGTGCATGTATTTATTATAAGTTAAGCAAAGCAAAGCAAGCCGAGATACCAAAAGTCGGGCAGCAGCTCATGACAAGGCAGACAATGTGCTCCGGCTCATAACTCGCTTTGCCATTTAGTTGCTGCGCACTTCAACTTAGTTTCAAATTGATTAAATCCCATTTAACTTGAGCACCATTTTGTGCATTTTGTGCATTTTATGCATTCATTCAGCGTGCATTCAGCATACATTCAGCGCACACACGATGCCAAGAAGTTAAGTTCAACTTATTTGACAAAACAAACAAGAAACAGAAAACTCACAACGATCCGACCATGCAATGCAAATGCAGTACAGTGAAACAGCACAACTTCGGCTTCGGCACTTTGTGGCAATGCAGTGCATATGTCTGCGATTCTTATTGTCTGTCTGCCAGCCTGCCTGCCTGCCTACGCGCAAGGACGAGTGCGATTGTGGGCAAACATTGGGCTGAGCTATGAAATACGAAAACACATGCCTCGACAGCAAACAAATGGCAAATGCATGTCCTGAATGAAATGCTTCACACGACACTTTATCAAATTTAGCAGTTTTCATAACAAAACAAAGCACAAAATAAACCAAAATGGAAAGCAAGAACAATAGAAGTTGATTAAAGCCAACTGCGTCGTTGGTAAAGCATGTGTACAATTAGTTTTATAGGCTGCCAGGCCGATCGCCAGACTTAGCAGCAAACTCTTTTGCCTCGACTGTCCCATCTTGGAGAGAAGTGAAATCTTTGCTATGCTGCTGCTGTTGGCTACACAAATTAAATAAATTGCAATAAGAAATGCAACTTCCGGTGCGGCAGCATCCTGGCAAGTGCTCCACGCCTAACAGACAAATGTGAGGAACGGCGGTTGGCTATGTCGCACTGAGGGCCGCCTTGGTTCTGGTTTAGGCAAACAAAGTTAAACATTTTCGAAATGTTCGCACCTTGTTAACGTGGAGGCGGCCATGCTGAGGGAGTCGGCATAATTTACCTTAATTTAATGTTCACTTTTTAATTAAAAGCGAAATACAATTAATTAAGCGAGAGCGCAGGGCTGCAGCACCGGGCTGGAGTGCAAGGATGGAGCGCAGCTAACATACGTACGTCGTCTGTATGGCGTAATAAAAATTAATTAAAAAGAAAGAAAATTTGAAACACCCGACAGGCAGCGCCCTGCAAAGTGCCACACGAACGGAGTTGCCTTGCAGCTGTGTGTGCCGCTTGACTGTTCTGCTGCTCGCTCCTGCTGCTGCTGCACGAATCGAATGCAATTAGCGGCTTGTACAACTCAATTAGACAAAGATAAACGACATCAAACCAATCCGTGCTAAGCTGAACTTGGCCAAGGCGAAACCCAGCAAGCGGATGGCCGAGCAACTCAAATTGTGCGCGACGACCAACCGCAGCTGCAGCGGCCGTCTGTCTTTGGCCTACGTAAGGTGCAACTATTTAGTCCTTGCGAAATTACGAAATTTCAGCATGTTCTAAAAGCCAACATAAAAACGAATACAAGACAGCAGATGACAGCAGAGGACAGCAGAGTAGAGCAGAGGACGGGATAATGTCAGAACAGTGGACGTCAATGGAACAACGTTTTGCACTTTTCAGCAAAGGCATAAAAATCAAATAAATAAGGACGGGAGGACATCGAGAAAAGCCACATAAAATTTCTAGTGACTTGCCACACGGCATATGAGTCAAGCCGAGCCGAGCTGAGCCGTTAGAAGTGATGCTAACGTAAAACCGAATTAAATCGAACTTTATAACTTTACTTGGCGTGTCAACTTGCTGGCCTGCCCACCCGCCTACCCTCCTGCCTGCCAGCCGACGCGCTTAATTAAGTTCAAACTGCACTAAAAGTCATACTCGCACTTGTGGACACTTTCTCGACGGGTGACCGCTGTCAGGCAGGAGACAGGAGTGAGTTGCCAGCAGAGCAGCGGCAGGCGTTGCTGCGAACAGCAGGCGGCGATACGCTGCTTATATACTTAAGCGATGCGAGCAAAAAGAGGAAAAACAAAAGACAGACGCGACGCTAACACACGCTACTCCACCTAATGAATGTCTTAAAAGAAAACAACGAGAAATACAAAAAAAAAAAAGCATAAAAAGAAAAAAAAAAAAAGGAGGAAAAGTGAAACGAAATTGTCTGCCGTCATTGAATTATTGGCGACAGCCTCAATTTATCGGCGACAATGCGAAGTGTCTGCTTAGCAATTTTAGTTTTCACTTTCCACGTCGTTGCTGCCAGCAAACGCCATCCTAATAAACAACACACACACACATGCACACACACACACACATACACAGAGAGACAGAGAGACAGACAGACAGGCAGACAGACACACACGCAGACAATCTCTGGGTTTTGAGTATAAATTGCTGCAAACAAGTTGATTAAAAAGTTCTTAATCAGCGTTGACGTCTGCAACAAGGACATCATCGCCAACACTCCGCGTCAGCAACACTTTCAGCAGCATTATCACAATTCCAGCTACGCGTCTTCCACACTTGATTGTTCATTGTTCGAGAGTCGGCTGGCTCAGCTCAGCTCAGCTCAGCGCAACTCAACTTGTCTCAACTCGATGCAAACTGCAAAGCGAAACTTTGAAACAACTCTGCTTTGCCGGCGGTCTGGTGATTATTTTTATTTAATAAATTGCTGTGATTGTCCTTTCATTCGGATACTTTGTGAATTGCTGCGCCGTTTTCTATAATTTTTTAACTGACAATTATGCGTCTCTGGATGCACGTATAAATTATTTATAATGAATTTACAATCGACTATCAGCCCGAGCACACACCGCTGCCCCACCCGCTTCTGCGGCTCCTCGCACACTTCCGGCACAGCGATTCCAGTTTGTGGCGCTTTGGTCATTTGCAAAAGATAATGTTAAGCGCTAATGAGTTTGATATCGTTCTCTCTCTCTCTCTCTCTCTCTCTCTCTCGCCTTCTCGCTCACCACTCCTCTGCTCTACTCTCATCTGCTCTTCTCTCCTCAATAGTCTGTAGCCACTCGTTGCCTGGCCACTGGCAGACAATGGAATATTCTACTGACGTCATTTATGCCCGGCCACTCACTATTGGGACGCCATTCTTGCTGTTTTTTTATTTTATTTTTTTTTTTATATTTTCATGTGACAACATCTGTGCGAGCGTCACTAATTTTATAATTTACGAGTATTTGTGTGATTTGGGTTTGCTCTACTTTGCCAAAATACGGCAATGTAGTGTGTGTGTGTGTGTGTATGTGTGTATGTGTGTGTGTGTGTCTGTTCCGGTAAAGCTTTTTGTTGTTTTACCACATATTTTTGCGTGGGTTAATTTTTCAAGCCTGGCACTGAACGGATGTTCGTGCCTTCATTTCCGTTCTTCAATTATGTAACTACACCATACAGTTTCCTTTAACGTATCCCAAATAACTAAAGTAAACTTTATCTAGCTGAAATTTTTGTTTGCAACTTTGCCATTTAGTAACTGGAAATATTAATTGCTTTACTCGGTGGCGTTTCCGGTTATTTATGCATTTAACAAACTACAGTCCCGGCCATCAACATTTACTCATTCACTTCTTATATAGAAACACATTTAACTCTTATCGTTCAAAATTCCAACCTATGCTTGATGCTTATTATAAGATCTGACGCTCAGAATAGGATTCTTTATCAGAAACTATTCACTGTCATCTGCAAATTCAAACGATTGTTAGCAAATCCCCGGAGACTGCCAGATTCCCGCTCTCTGTTATTTGGTCATATATATTTTGCACTTACTGTTGCTGGGGATGTCTCGAGAATCTTATGAATATCAATGATTGAATATATCCCCCCTCTTTTTCTTCTTCTTCTTATTGATTGGCACAATAACTCCTACGAGTTTAGGCCTTGCTCTCTATGGCCATCTGCTTTTCACGTAATTACCATTTACCATAAACGTCAATTTGGTTTTTCTTTCTTTTTTAGTTCTGGCTGTGGCGGAGTGGGTAGTTTAAAAAGCGTTCTAAGGAGATTCATGTATATTGATGTGTTTTTTACCAAAACTAACGATGCACATATTTTAAAATATTATTTTCGCTTGTGAGCATCAATTGGCAGCAAGGTAAACATTCAATTCAATTCAATTCAATTCAATTCATTCATCAGCTTAGGTGCTTAGGTGCTTCATGCGTTTAGGAGCACAGCGCAGCCTATTGCCCAATTAGGCAGCTCTGATGAGGCTCAATGAGTTCAGATTGGATTAGGATTATAACTTAATGTTCCACTAATTTGGCAAATGTTGCTCTTGCATTTATGCATTTGTGCTGACTTTATGATTTTTTATTTTTTGATTCCGTATTTCTGAGCAAATTAAGCAGACTATTCATGTTGCAGACTATTTAACTAATTTGCGAATGCACCGAGGCTGCTGCTGACGGAGCCGGCAGATAACACGTTGTCCTTTTGAATGCGGCCATTCAAAGCACTTGGGCAATAACTCCAAGCCACTTAGTACGCATTGAGTGGGCATTTTGGCATATAATGGTGCCTCTGAGCATCATCAGCAGCAGCAGCAACATCATTGTGCAGCCCAGCCTCGGCAGCACTACAGAGTGTGCGCGAGGGAAGTCAACAAGGGGCAAAGTGCAGTAGGCGGTAGACGGTAGACGGTGGGCGGTAGGCGGTAGGCGGTAGGCAGTCGTCTGTTCAGTGACAAACCATTTACTATAGGCCTGCGCCCACATTCACATAGTGCAGCTACCCCCGTCTGCCCGACCGCCCGCCTGCCAGCATACATGCTCCGACAGACACGCACTTGACTTGGCCACGGCACTAGCCTCGAACCAAACAATTCAACTCAACTCAACTCGACTCGACTCGACTCAACTCCACCAGGGTGGCCAGGTGTTCTCTTTACACACACACACGCACACATGTGCATTTTCATATACAATATTTGGCATCATGCATGCATACACACAATGGCGCAGTCAAGTCAAGAACGCCTTTGGCGATCAAAGCTTAGCGCATAAGACTTCATGCATACACATGCGTTCAAGGAAAGGGCCGCAGCACTAACTCAGCTAAATGCGATGCACTACTCACCGTTT
Organism: Stegana nigrithorax; assembly: GCA_037044495.1. Lineage (NCBI taxonomy): Eukaryota > Metazoa > Arthropoda > Insecta > Diptera > Drosophilidae > Stegana > Stegana nigrithorax. Next base: position 74,520 of record JBAMBQ010003150.1, on the reverse strand, counting down.
GTTCTCACTTCGTTCGTAGATTCACTCGTCCGTTGGTTCGTTGGTTCGTTTGTTGGTTTGTTGGCTTCTTCGGGACGGGCCATTGTCGTTTCCATCTCTTTGTTGAATTTGTTTAAAACAGCAAACGTCGTTGCCGTTGCCATTGTCGTTTGTGTTGCTGTTGTTGTTGTTGTTGCTGCCGTTGTAGCTGTCGTTAGCTTTGTCTTTCTTAAAGCTGCTGCTGTCGTCGCTGCGTTTGTTGTCGGTGTTATTGCTGTCGAAGTCAATGTGCCTAAAGCTAGAGAGGCTACCGTCGCCTTTCCAAGCGAGCTGCGATTCCACATGCATGCACCAGCATGCGAGGATTTGAGTATATGCAGGCAGGCCATGCAGCTTATTTAGGCATTTTTCGATTGTGTGTTTGTTGTTGTTGCTGGCTTTCTGTGGCACGGTGAGGCTTCAGTCTGGCACATAAAGCGAAGCGTTGCAGGCGTTGCACTGCTGTAAAGATAATTGAAAAGTAGGTTGTAAATTTGACGTCACTCATATTTGCTTTTGTGTTTGATGGTTTTTGTTTCATTTCTTGTAATTGTTGTAATTGTGTGCACGCGTCCCAGTTAAGGACATTCTAGTGTGTGCCACTTTTGTGACATAAACCCACATAAACCTGTCATTGTTTTAACAGTTATAATCTGCATTAAAGTCGAATGCCTGCATCTCATTTTCATCTTCAACACAAACTTTAAATAAATTGAAATGATTTAAATTCGCCACAGCAGGAAATCTTTTAAGCATTAAATGTAAACATGTCTGTGAATGTTAAACTTCATCAGCAATTTAAATTGATAATGCAAATGAAAATTTTCTGATTGCTATGGAAATAATACTTGAAAACACTCGTTCAAGTGGAAAACCTGAGATAGGCTTTTTGTGCGTTTTATACTTAGAATACACATCCAAAGCCTGGATTGGCATAGAAATAAACAAAGAAAACTAAATCAAAAACCCACACCAAAAACGAATAAAAAGCAACAAACTGCAAAACAACGATCTAAGACAATGGCTAAAAAACGACAAAGGAAAAAGGACATAAATAAACAGAAAGTATATGCAAAGGAGCAGGTTAAAAGTCAAAAGCGGTTGCCAAGTGCACCACTCACTTGATTTGTGGAATTCTCGGGAACAAGCAGCCATCCAGATGTCAAGAAGCAAGAGTACTGTGAACTATGAAATATGAAGTATACGACGCAGACACAAGTTAAGCTATAGAGCAGTGCCTGCCAAACTGTAACAGAACATACTCACTCAACTCGCACAGCCTCGGCAAGCAATTGACAAAATATGCAAGAATTTTTTAACAGAAATACCAAAAAACTGCAACTGTGCGTGTGTAGGTCTGGGAAAACTTAAGGTAACCTTTTCTTTTCTGTTTGGATGTGTTTCGTTTTGTTTTTGTGATTTGTGCAGATGCAATGAATTGAATTTAATAATGTTGGCAAAAATAGAAATGCTCACAAAAATGCAGCAATGGCAAAACCAGAAGTTGGTTTTTTTTCTTTTCTTTTATTTTTTGTTTGTTTTTATCTAGAAAGTGGAATTTATTCAATTTGTAAGTAACTAGAAATATTTTGATTGAAGCTACATTGCATCTCCGAATATTCCATTTGCTTTTATTCTCTTGCTTTCTTATTTATCTATTTGTTTTCTATTTTTTTTTTATTTTTTGTGTTTCCTTTGTGACAAGGAAATTTTATTAAAATGCATATGCGTAAAATGTCAATATAAAAGAGGGAAGAACTATGTTACATTGATTAAAATGTTTGATATACCGATTGATTACTGCGGTTTGCAAATTTATCAAATTTAATCATTTCTTTTAAATAGAAAACTTTTTGTCTATTAAATCCATACGATGTAACGGAATATGCAACTGAAAAAATCAACACTGAGTGTAGCCAAAAAGTTGTATGCAAGGACTATCATCCATTGAGTTCTTCAGACCCACTTCAGCTGTGCAAAAGGTTGACAAACAAGCAACGACGACAACGACAACAACAACAACAACAAAGCCACACTTCAGCACTCTTAGTGCCTTCTGCCTTCAAATCTTTTATGCTCGTGTATATTTTTTCCAGCCAACAGATTTTCTTTTTTGTTTTTGTGTAGCGAAACAAGAATTCGACTTGAGGTGTATTTTTTTTTTTTTTTTTGGGTTTTTTGTTAAAAAATTAAATAGAAAACGTTGCTCCATTGCAAAAAGCAAGAAAACGCAGAGAAAAAACCGTAGGCAAAAGTCAAATTTGTAAACAATTGCTCAAGTTTTATTTATTTGCAAAATGTTTTGCTTTCCGACTTTTTGTGCGTCTGCTATTTGCTAAGTTTTCATTTCTTTTCATTTGATTATTTATTATTTTATTTTTGCTTTTTGCCTGCTTTTCTTTAGCTGTGACTCTTTAAACACTTTAGCAATTCATTTGTGCATTCATGGTCAGACACTACGTCAGTCAGTCAGCCAGTCAGTCAATCATTCATTCACTCATTCGGCCATTTATTCATTCATTTCATCACTCAATAAACACGAAGAAATAATTGTTGTACGGCCAAACAAAATTGCAACAGAGTTCAAATAAAAAATTAAATGTTATATATTGTATATGTATGTATAGTAAATGTATACTTGCCATTATACTTAAGTTATTTTCTTTTTAGCTTGACTCTTCTTTCAAGTCTTTCCTATCTTTTTTTTTTTGTTTGTGTTTCCGCCTTGCATTTTTGCTGCTGCTTTGGCTACTGAGTTGCGCTGCTTGCCCCAACACACCGCAAAGCGACAGCAGAAGCAACAGCAGCAGCAGCAGATCAGCTACACGCATACAGACGTGCGAATAAATGTTAACTTCATGTAATGAAGCACAGCACAGCACAGCACAGCATGCTGAGCAAGTGAGCACACAAAGGCATCTCGCTTGCACTTGCACTCGCACTCGCACTCATCCTCAGGCGCATAGTCGCACTCTTGCACTGCGCTGGCCATTCTTATGTACTCGTGCCTGTAGTATTTTGCACTTGTCCGCCCTTTCGCTCCTCTTGCTTTTAATGCCATTATAGTCAGTTGGTTTTGCTTTCTGCATTACAAGTTTTTAGCAGTTTGCTCGTTGCCTTTACTGCATTTAAACAAATTTTGATTAGTCTGACTCGTGGCTGTGATTTTCTCTACAGTTTTTTCTTTGTTTTTCTAGTGCCTTTTTTCTGCTGCGTTTTGAGTTTTTACCCAAGCCAGGTGAAAGGTGAAAGCGTTGCAAATTATCTGCTAATGAGATCATTTTGCCGCAGGACATAAAACTGTTATAAAGAAAAGTTACAAAACAAAAGCAACTTAACAAAAACTAAAAATATATATAAAAAAAAAAAAAAACAAACTAAAAACGAGAGAAACACAAAAAATGAAAGTAAATGTAAGTAGAATTAAAAAAAAAACCAAAAGGAAAAATATAAGGGCAGCTATAGAAAAACTTGCGTAATAAAAAGTTAAATATTATATTGTCGAGCTCCGCACTGAAGTGCAACGGCATGCTAAACACCTGCAAGTCGACCAAGCAAATCTTGTATTCAAAGAAAAACGAAAAAAAAAAGGCAAAACGAGAAAGAATCACAATTTATGCTGCAATTTTTATTGTGTGTGTGTGTGTGTGCATGCGTGCGTGAGTATGCTTTTGAAGAACTGTCAAAGGCAGTGCCAGCGCTCACGCAAGCAGACGCCTGCCATGCACAGCTCAGCACAAACTTAGAGTTTGGCGATGGCATCGCCATGTCGAATGCGAAGCCAAACAATTGCATTTATAAAACTAAACACAAAACAAAGTATTACATGGAATCTTCAGCTTAGGCAGGATACGAAGGACGACTCCGACCCACATAACATGCGTACATGCATTCGTCTACATACTGCAGCATATATGTCATGAAGCGCAGGCGAGTGTGCGGCAGCTGCGACGTGTCCTCACAGTTTCGATATAAATCTGCTGTACTTGACGTCTGAGTAGACGGCAGCAAATGCAGCAACTCGATAACACGAGTGAACAAATCGCATGCAGCTTCGAAATGTATCTGCAATCATAACGAACTGACAGACGGTTTATTACAAAGCTATGTCTAAAGTGCACAGCAAATCTGAGCAGATTTTTCTTCTCTTTTTTTGCGCACCATAATCGCATTGCAGCGTTATGCAAGCGAGATTTTATATAAGCTTACAAGAGACTGCCTCAGCAGCACATTGCCATGCTCGCCAGGTAATTGCCAACTCAGCAGCGTTTTTGTCCACTTCATGTGAGCGACCAAATCATGCCTCTATGAACGGCCATGCATGCACTCGCGACCTCAGATTGGACGCATTGACCGTCGAAATTGGCTGCCATACTGTCAAATGAGTTACAAACTGACACAGCAGTCATTCATTAGATAACAGTATAACCGCAAGCAATTATGGATTTGTGTTAAGCATGGCTCAGGGTCAGTTACAACGACGGAGCAGTTGCTGATGGCTCTGATGTGACGAGCACACAAAAGTATGAATATAATAACAATAAATAATAAACTCCTCCGCTACTCGGTAGACGTGGCTAAAGTGCAATGGGATCCATCGGAGCGAAAGCGTCAATTGCTGAAACTGTTGAACTTTTTTCAAAGGTGTTAATTAGTTTGATTTTTGGCGTCAATTGTTATTTTTACGCAAACGACAGTGGAAACGTTTGTTTATTTACGCTTCTGTTGATAAACATCAGTTTTATCCATGTTTTATTCAATTACTTAAAAGCCATGTTATGTCAAAATATTAAATAATATGTAGACCGCAGTTATTTGTTTTCGAAAGCAGACAAATATTTAATAAACACAAATGTAATAAAAATATTGCTAACAGTTATGCGTGCGTAGGCAAAATCATATCAATTCGAAATTTCCGTTGCTATTCAGTTATTTTTATTGGAAGTAAACAAGAAGTATTGTCATACCCTACACAGCTTCGGAACATGGTACATGCACATTCATAAGCAGTTCACTGTTCGACTGTTCGACATGATTTGCATATTCCTCGAGAGGCATTTCGCCAAGACTGCTTAACAACTGTAGATCAAAAAGCGAACCTTCGTATCCCTACATTTGCATATAACTAAAACGAATGCGACTCGCAGCCGCGGACACGGTTATGCTAGTGTATAACTTAGTGTAGGGTATGCACGTTTCGGTGCAAGCAAGTGCGAATGTGTCACATTTTTTCATTGCACGTTATTGCATTTAGTTTGATGCTTAACAATTGATACAAATCAATTGCAAAATATTTTCATTTAATTGAAATGCCAAATAGTTGCGTTTGAGGCATTTGCTATGCATATGAAGCATATGAAGGTTGTTATAAAATATTTTGAATTATGCTTGTTTCTGCTATTTTTTTTTTTTCAAGTTTTTATAAACATATTGCAAAGAGACAAGCTAACTTCTCTCTCCACAGAGTACTGCTGACTTATTTTGTACAGTTATTTCACGCACGCATCGCACAGATAAGCAGCCCAGCCGGAGGGAACCTTAATTTGCTCGTATCTGAAGTAATGCTTTAATCTGCATGAGGAAAATTTTTAAAAATAATGTTGATAAAGTTACAAATGGGAAAATGATATTTTTCATTTATTTTTCTTCTTGTTGTTCGTGTTGTATATTATTTCTTAATACATAAGAAGCAACCCTCGTGCTCATTTATTCACGTCACGCATACGCCATGCTGTCAACATTTGATTTTGCTAGTTTGGTAATGACATTAACTGAGCTGAAAATCCACAAAGAATGTATTTATTCGTAAATTTATTCAAATCAGCTAATAACAACGAACAAGCGAGCGTAAATCCATTATTTCAGCGTAAACCAAAACAACAACAGCTGACACATCGTTTAACCTCATTGCAAGCCACGCACACGCACACGCACACGATAACGAAGAGTATGTGCATGTGTATGCAGTTGCTGATGCTTATACCTGTGCTCTGCCTTGCTTCTTGCCTGCAAGCCAAAAATACTCAACTGGTGACTGGTGACTGGTGACTGGCGAAATAAATTGCTATATCAGCTGCACGGCACAGCGTGTGCCAAAATCAACAGCGCAAAGCAGTTGTTAAAAAGCAGCAAAACAGTCGCAGCAGCCAGAGCAGCCGAAACGCCAGCCGCGCAGCAGCCGAGCAGCGACTCGCAGTGGTTAAGTTCAAACAACAACATACAACATACAACATACAGCAACACACATGTGACATCAGGCGACATCACACATATCATCATGCACACATGTACGTATTTGCATATGCTTTATTGCAGAGACATCTATATATGTGTGTGTGTGTAGTATGTGAATAGTAGGTGAGTATGCGCTCGCAGGCAAGGTAATGCAGGTTGCGCATATGCATATGCCAGCGTATGTCACTCAGACAACATGTTCCGCTTGCCATTTGCTTCTTCTGCTCATTTCGCTATTCACTTTTCGCTGTGGCTTGTTGCACAGCAATGGTGTCACCGACACCGACACCAACAACAACGACAACAACAACAGCCATGCCACATCACTCCAGCACCTGCACCTGCACCTGCTGTAACCACTTGAAGCGGTTGTAATACTCATGTCGTTTTCGTTGTTGTTCTTGCTTTTGTTGTTGTTCTCGCTGTTATTGTTGTTATTGCAGGTGGTGGCTGCGCTGCCCGCGTCGCTTGTGTGTGTTTTCATTTTTTACGCGCTCGAACGCCGATGTGCAAAATAATTTATGCACAGCGTGTGTAATTGTTTGCATCTCCAGTTAGTCGTTTGCCCTCCAGTTCTCCCCAGTTCTCCCCTGCACTCTGCTCTGCTGCACTGTGCTGTGCTGTGCTGTGCTTTGCTATGCTATGCCGTGCTTATGTGGCATTATAAAGAAGGACGCTGCATGCGCATATTTGGCTTTCGCAAGCCAAGCGACAAACGCCAAACGCCGTCGCCAAGTCGCAGCTTAGCAGTTGCAGTGGCGAGCATAAGGCACACGTTAGCATTTTGCCAGCTCAGCTGAAAGTCCAATGCACAAACGCCAAGCGCGACATTCGCAAACACACACACACACACACATACACACACAGCCACAAAGGGGCAGCAAGCAGTGCCACTGGCATTGCGCTGGCAAATTTAGTTGACTCATATCGCTGCTGCCTTCTGCCATAATTCATGGGAATTCCTTGAAAATAGCAGCAGTCGGCATTTGTGTGCAGTGTAGCGCGTGCACACATACGGTGAGCCACTGTAATGGCACATACAACTGAATAACTGTGCATGTACTGTGTGTGTGTGTGTGTATGTTTGTGTGTGTGTGTTGTGTGTGTGTGTGTGTGTGGTGTTGGCTCAGGTTAAACTTGTATAAAAGTCGAAATTTGCGAATCATTTTAGCTGCCAAGGAAAATCAACTGTGAGTATGTCAGCACATTGTTCTTTGTTTTCTTTTCTTTTTTTCCTCTACAAGGTGAGTTCCAAAGTAAACAGGACTTTTTGAATCTAGCGCCCTCTAGTGGCGCCATCTATATGTCAACTGGTGCGTTAGAATCTGCTATCGTTTATCGACTTCCAGTAAAAATTTCATGACATTTCATCTATTGGAAGTGAGGTTATTGCGTTTTAAGTGTCAGTATGTTTTTGTCATCGGTGCAAGCCTTTTGAATGGCCTCTACGTCTGCATAACGCTTTCCTTTCATCGGCAAATGCATTTTTCCGAAAAGGTAGAAGTCGCACGGTGCCATATCAGGTGAATACGGGGAGTGGTTGATGGTTAAAATGTGATTTTTGGTCAAATAGTCGGACACAAGCGTCGATCGATGAGACGGCGCATTATCGTGCAACAAACGCCAACTTCCATCTTCTCGCACCGATGACAAAAACATACTGACACTTAAAACGCAATAACCTCACTTCCAATAGATGAAATGTCATGAAATTTTTACTGGAAGTCGATAAACGATAGCAGATTCTAACGCACCAGTTGACATATAGATGGCGCCACTAGAGGGCGCTAGATTCAAAAAGTCCTGCTTACTTTGGAACTCGCCTTGTATATTTATACGGGCATTTTCCTTTTTATTTAAATATGCAACAATGCCGTGGAAGCTTCATTCCATTTTCTCACATACGTGTGCAAAATACAAAGGACATCTGCAGTTTCCCTGGCATGAGTATTTGATTAACATAAATTTCACATGCGCTAATTGCCTGCAATGTAAATATTGTAACTTATGTAAATGCAGAAGTCCTGCACTCCTTTGCATTGCATAATGCATTTTACACGTATTTGCCTAAGAGCTTCTATTCGCCTTGGATAAGCATGTGAGAAGAAGCCATAAATAAAATGCGAGTAAATTAAAACTAAAAATCAATATTTATATACTCGATTCAGAACACTTGACTAGCCAAGAATCCTTTCGAGAGATGCTTTTCTAAGGATCATCTTTCATCATGTCCCTATAATGCTAAACTAAACATTAACGAATCCATTCGACTTCTAAGCAACCAATCTAATGCAAAGATACAACTTTTTGGACTAACTATAAAATAATAATAAAATGATTCTTCTCGATTTTGTATTTTATTTTGTTTTTATTTTACGAAAATGCTTTCGTCCTTAGCCATGCGAATTATGTGTGTTGCACATTTGCTGTGTTTGGCCCACGGTAGATGTGCAGTGCATCTTCATCTGCACAGCGTGAGACATTCTGTACAAGTTTGGCGTGTTTAAGTTATTAAACAATTATGGAAGCCATTTCAAACATCAACAGCAACTTAACAGGACGAAGTTTTGATGGAAGTTCGTTGACAAACTGCTCAGTGACCATTATAAATAACAAATGCAGCCATTAAAAAATTTTATTACCTAGCAAAAGGCAAGAAATTATTTTCATGCAATTATCGGAAAACTTTTCACCTATTTTGTTTTTTTCGCTTTACTTTTAGTTACGTTTTTTCGATTTGTTGTTTTTGTTTTTTTGTTTTTTTGTTGAACATTTTGTCGTTCTATAACAAATTAACAAATTTTCATCAATTTCGCTTATTAAAATTCTCGACATGCTTGAAGTAAACCCTGCAAGCAGAAAACAAACTGCAGGGGAAGCAAGATGAAGAAGGCGAAAGAGAAGAAGAGGTGTGCGAAGGCCTCAACGCCGTCAGCGCGTCAGGACATCAGAGCAGCTGTGCCGCACGTACACGCCTGGCAATATTTTATATTTTCGCGAACCGAAACTTGATGTATGAGCAACAAATTTTACTTAGTACCGTTATGTTGGGTTTGTGCTCTATGTGTGTGTGTGTGAGTGTGAATGTGTTTTTTTTTTATGTGTAGAACGCTGGTCGGTTCTTGCTTTTCGCTTGTCGGTTCTCGTTTCTCGCGTCTCGCTTGTCGGCTCTGGGCTGTCGACTGTCGGCTGTCGGTTGTCTTGCTGGGTAACCAGCGTAGTAAAGTGCGACAGTGAAGCGCCGCAAAGTATGCAACTGCCATGCATTGACTTTGCCCAACAACGACAGCAACATGAAGAAGAAGAAGCAGCAGCAGCAGCTGAAACAAGCAACGTACAGACCAAATAACAAAAACGAAGGCAATTATGCGCACTCAAAAACTTGTTTGTGCTCTTCTTCGTTTTTATGACGGAAAAAAAGAATAATTAACAAAATTTGCACTTTATCGCAACGTTTGCAGCTGCCTCCACTCGTTTGAGCAAACTTTGCGCGGCCATTTGCTTGCTTACGAAATTCTTGCCATAGTTTTTTTTTTTTCCGTTTTCGCTTCTTTTCTCTGCTTTTTTGAATTTTTGGATTTCATTTTTTTTTTTTTCTTTCTTTTTTGGTGTGTAACGGCATTTTGTTGATTCTGCCAGCCAGCGAGAAACTGTGACACATGCAGGATGCACGAAAGCTGAGACTAAAACTGCAAACGACAGGACGACGGACAGAACGTCAAAGAGCGCAACTATGCGAAAATTTGCGGCTTTGCGACAGCGGAACATCACCAACAACAACAACAACAGAAATATTCGTGTATTTTTTCCTTTTCAAAGTTTTTTCAATGCACATACATATATTATTTAGAATTCAACAGTTCCGTTATTTTCTTCGTTTTTTTTTCGTTTTTCGTTGTTTTGTTGGCACACGTTTCTCTCTGATTGGATGTCCGCCCTACCACACGCCCCTTGGTGACCGAGTGGGTGAGGGGGGCAGCGCCGAGGTATTGCTTTATGCTTATGTTTCTGTTGATTCACTTTTGATTTTCTAAAGTTTCGTGCGTTTAAGCACTTTCCCAATTTTTTTGCAATTATTCACATATTCCATTTAATTGGAATTTTAAGTGCAGCACAGCGCCTCCGACTTCGACTGCGACGGCGACGGCGACAGCGACGCAACGGAACCAGAAGCAGCAGCAGCAGCAGCAGAAGGAGCTTCCCTAGCGCTAAGGGTGCGTTAAGCATCGCATACAAGTACGTGAAGCTGAAACTGAAGCTGCATGCCTTGCACGTTTTTTCCGCACAAACACACACCTACACATTCACCCACACACACACAAGCACACAGATATACATAGGATACAGATGTGTAGCTGCAGGAATTGTTATGCATATTGTACCTATGGCTTTATGTATGCGATTTTGTGTTTTTTTTTTTTTCGTGGCTCTGCATTTGCTTGGAGTGAAATTTGCGGGAAACTTATTAAAATAACATTTTGCAGCACTGATTTTTTGTTGAATATGCGCTTCGGGGGTTGGGGTGAAGGCGGTTGTAGGGATGGGGGCGTTTCAGCTAAAGCTAAGCATGCCGTGCATGCGTTGCTCCATGCGAAGTTTTTGGTACAATTATTTTAATTAATATGAAAATTTCGAAATGCATTTTTTAAATATTTGCAAACTGTTGTGGCTACTGTTGTTGTTGTTGTTGTTGTTATTGCTTTGTGTAGCGAACACATTTAATTAAACTCTTTGTTTGTTGTTAACTGAAATAAATTAATATTATCGCTTTTGTTCTTATTTATTAAATTTTAGTTCAGTTTTTAAATGCTTATTTATTATAATCGAACAAACAAAAAACAGGACAAAAATGAAGAAAAAAGCAAAAGCAACAACAAAATATGCACGTATTTATTTATGTGTGAAATGAGCGGTCTTTTTTAATTATCGCATATTTTAAATTCTTATTTATTTATTAATTTGTAAATTATAACATTTTTCTTTAGCAACTTCAATTATTTTTATTGCGCATATTTCGCATGCAATTTATTTGATTATCAACTTATATTTCCATTATAAGTATATATTTTGCAAATTAATAGAACGCTTCGTCCATTTCCCGTTGACTGTGTCATTGTCAATTAACGATTATCGATTGGCGATTCAATAATATAAAAACTTTATATTATCAAACGCATACTCATCATCACTAACATGAATTCGGACAAACTCCATAAAGCCACATACACAAGACAATCCGCAGGGATAATCAACTAAGGCGAGCCATCTCTTGGAGCCCAAACAACAATCCCTCGCGCTCACTTCTATGCCGTAAACAACTGACAAAGCTTGGTTTGCCAATCGGAAACTCTGCGGATACAACCGATTCTGCGATTCTCATTGAGAAATACTTCTTTCAATAGTAAGGCAAGTCCATGACAGAGCTCATATAATTGGAGAATCATTCACCGACGGTTGTCTTCTGCCTTCGACAAGCTAACTCAAGTTATTGAGGCTTTCAAGTTTACTTGATCTTTCTTATTAAAACTTAAATTTTATGGTCGACATAAAGCGAAGGCTTTCCTCACTTTTACTAAACTTACTATATTCAATTATTTTTATTCTCTACAGGTTCAAATGCATCAAAATGGATAACATTGAAAAGAAGCGAATACTTTGGCAATTTCTGCGTAAATTCATAAATTTTTTTTACTAAAATCCATGAATTTTGTAACGGAACGAACTGCCCCAGACTAGGCAGCATCTAAACAATTTTTTTGGAACGTACTTCTTATAAGGACACCATGAATCGACTTTATCGAGGAGAAGTTCGAATTTTTATTAAAAAACTGGTCAGCTATTGGCAAAGAATTTTCAATTTATTAGTTCGACATTGTACTCCGAACATCGAAAACTTATTATTATAATCCGAACCTCGACTCTTCCGAGAAAAAAAGCTCCGACATTCGAGGACAGTTTAAGGAAACTAGATTCATAATATAACTGATACATGTTATGAATATTTCTCCTTTACCGTACTTTATTAAAAATAAATGTATTGTGGAATTTGAGATTTTTGTTATACAATATAATAAGTAAAGTAACTTCACGACTAAATATCCTGCCAAATTGAATTGTTTTGTGGCAAATGGTAATGGGAATTATGAAATTTTTTTACTAACTCGTATTTCCCTATTTTTTAATCAGTTTTTTCTAGTTTTAAAAATGAATAATTCGAAGTCTCTTTTGTCCAATGGATGGACGGATGAGTGGCAACTGTACCAATTTTTGTTATACAGAAAAGTTACGTAACACTCCTGAAGAAATAAGAGACTGATTACTCTTACGTTTTTTGCAGTATCGTGTTGCCTAAGCAATTAATCCACGTTTGCACTTAGCCATTATAGAATAATTTCATTAATTATTGTTTGTAGTATACAGAAAAAAGAAATTAACCTTTTTGATCGATTTTAACGGAAATTGAAATTTTATTTACTCGCAGCCTTCAGCACAATAATTTTGTGACAATGGCTACGGTATAGTGAATATATTTGGAAATGTGAGAGAGATAGCTAGGTATACAGAGAAAGAGAGAGTGTCAGACTTACCCATGCGTGGTGCAATCAGCGACGCCTGCGAGCGTTAGCGCCAGTTGAAATATTGCACTTGCTGTCTTAATCGTTTTAGCATTTATCGTATTGCAAAGTTCTTCTTTTTCTTTTTATGTCTTTTTTGTTCAAACGCGTGCCAGCAACAACAACAACAAAAAAAAAAAAACAAAAAAAAAAAAACAAATAACATTTGCAATATATTGACGCCAGTGTTTATTTAATTGTTTTGCCATGTTTTCTAGGGCGACCGGAATCGGTCGGAGGTAGAAATACCTGCGCAACTTGTTTTTTGCCAAAGGCTTTTCTGGTTTTTCTGTTTATATTTAACATTTAATTGTTAATGTAATTATTTATCGAATGTGTTAAAATTAGCGCGCACAGACAATAGGCAGCAGCGAATAATGCAAATAAAACAATTATGCTATGTTAAAAAATGTGTAAAATAATTGTTTGACATTTAATTGAAAACGCTGCGCCTAAAATTATGCAAATTATATGCGCTGCACACAATGCAGCACACGGCAGCAAAAAAAAAATACACAAAAAAAAAAAGACCTTCGGGAAAAAATCCAACAGCATTAAATGCTAAAATAACAGCAACAACTGTCGCGCAGCAATACAATACAATAACAAAAACAACACAAGATCGGCAATAAAACGTTGTTAAATGTAAATGCGTTAAGCGTGTTGCATGTTATTGGATTACGGCAGCCAGGCAGCAGCCAGCCAGCAACAAGCAATCCGCTCTCAGCCGTGCTCTGTCCGTCTGTCGTCTGTCCTGGTTGCCTGCGTGTAGGCGTGTATGCGTGTGTGGCTTGTCTGTTCGTGCGCTCGTGTGCTCAGACGCTCGTTCGCATTCCAGCGTTTCGTTTGTAAATTTGTTGTTGTTGTTGCGGTGACTGCCAGCAGCCAGTCAGCAGCCAGCAAGCAACGCAGCGTACGAGTTTGAAACGATTTGTTGCTGTGCATTTGCTTTGGTGTTTAATTAATTTTTATGCTGACCAAGAACAACAGCAACAACAGACAGATGAAAAAAAAAAACAACAAAAATAGTCATAAAGCACATGCACAAAGCATGCAGCCCTGCGTTGTTATCTCTGCACTGGCCCTGGCCCCTAAGCGCACATGAGTCGAGTGTCGTACGTTTATAATTTAATTTATTTATTTAAATGCAGAAAATAACCTCGTACGCATGCACAGGCGCCCTGCGAGAGGGCAAAGTGCGAGACCAGAACGACAACGACAACGAGACAGAGACAGAGACAGCGACAGAGTTAGCCCGGCGGGCTGCTCGGCTGCTGCTCAGCTGCCCGTTAGTTCGCCGCAGTCTGATCAAGTTGCTTAGTTGCTCTGATGGGCTGTTAAATGTTTTTAATTGTTCAAATAGTTCAAATTGCGCTTGAATTTCTTTAACGCACACACACACTATGGCTTTGTCTTTGGTCTTTCGATTTTGTTTCTGTTTCTGTTTCTATTTTCGCTTAACAATTGAGCGTCTTTTTGGTTTTTATCTTTTTGTTTTTTTTTTTTATATATTATTGTTTTCGATAAATATTTGCTTTAACAATTTTTCTGTTGAAAACAAAAAAAAAAAAAAAAAAATATTATTATGCTGTTTGGTGTAGCACACTGACTTAGCACTGACTTCAACTAGCGCCAACACTGAACTGGATTTTTGATATGCGTTGCTTTGCTTTGCGTTGCGTTCCGATGCGATGCGATGCGTTGCGTTGCGTTTAACAAGACAGGATACACACAGGACGCAATGATTTCAACTTATGAGAGTCAGTTGTTCGTTGCGGGGGCTTTTATACCGCAGCGCAGTGTACACGATGAATTTTCCGGGTGGGGATATGCAAAAGAAACAAACCAAGCGACAAAAACGAAGAACGAACCAACTGCACAGTGTAATACAATACGAAATGTAACAGCAACAACAACAACAACAACAGCAACAACAACTATAATAATAACACAAGTGTTGTTTTCGTTGTAACGTAACATTGCAAAGACGTACGTACCTACACACTACACGAACGCTGAGCAGCGCAGCATCGTCTCTGCCTGTCTGTCTGTCCGACGGTCCGTCGGTCTGAAAGCCCTTATAGCAGCCAGCATCGCACAATCGTTTCCGTGCCACTTTTACATGCTGCGCTGCTTGGGGAAACGTACTTGACGACTCACACACCCACAAGTACACACACACACACACACACACACACACACACATTCAATAGCATATAGCATTCGCATATATTCGTGACAACCGCCCCATTACTTTGCAACTCGGATGCTGCGCACGCACGCATGCACACACGCCGATTCCCCTGCAGCACTTCCCCAGCTGTCCCAAAAAAAAGCTACACTGCCAAAGCTCAGCAGGATCGTTGAACATTACGAAAACTCCTTTTGCTTTCGTAACGACTCGGACGCCGTCGTCGCCATTCGTTCGTTGCGATTCGTGCAGCACGACGAACTCGTGCGTTCATTCTGTTCTGTTCTGAGTTCATTTGGCTGCGTTCATTTCGCTGCGTTCATTTTGCAGCATTTGCCATTTGCTGCTGCAGCATTTCCCCACTCGCGACACTTTTGTTGTACTCGTTCGCTGTTTTACTTTCGGCTTCGGTTGCGGCTTCGGTTTCGGCTTCGGCTTCAGCTTCGGCTGCCTGCCTGCCTGTCTGCCTGCCTGCTCTTACTGAAAGCTTTACGCTTGCATTTGCCTTGGTTAACAGGCGTATCTGTTGTTTGTGTTGTTGCTGTAACTTTTGTTGTTGTTGTTGTTGTTGCTTTTTAACTATTTTTGCATTGTCAGTGCACTTGTTCGTCGATTCTAATGTTTTTGTTCGTTTTTTTTGTTTTTTTTTTTTGTGTTTTTTTTTTAATTTGTTTCTTTCTAATTTACAGTTTCATTTAGTTGAGGTCAGGCCATAAATAGTCGCCCGCACACACAGTAATGTGTTTTTTAGATTGCGACGACGGAGACTGCGACGGCGACGGCAACGACATGCACGGCTCGGATCGCACATATCCGTATCCGTATCCATTATAGCGAGCAGAGCGCGTTTCATTTAACAATGTGCGAATGTTAATGACCTGCTTTGGCATAGGCATCTCATTAAAGACAACTTAGTGCAGGCATACGCCATTGAAAATTAAATTTCTAAATTCACAATTCCCGATTCGCCATGCAACGAGTGTTCAACGTTTTGGCACGAGGACGACAAATGCCAACTTAATCAGACTTCCATAGTTTATTCAACGAAAGCATTACCCACGCATATAGCATAGTCAACTGAAACTTCTCATCCATTCACTTTAAATTGTGAATTGATGTAAAACAGATCGCTAATTGGTTGAACACATCCTTTTCACAATACAACTTGAAGCAAACTTGATTAGTTGAGCTGACAAGCCAAACAAGCCACCTAATACGCTAAAATTGGATTAGCAATGCTCTGCAGAAGTCTGCCGGGTGAACAAGGACGAAAGTGAACATATTAATGTGCTCAATCATTGGATTAATGAGGCAAAAAGTTAATATTCAGTGAATTTTGAAATAATTTTAAAGAAAAACATAGTGACAACCAATTCAACTAATCAGCTGTCTGAGTAATTAGAAACCACCAAAAAATTCATAGAAGAAGATACTTTATTTTTATATTTCAGTTTTTCTCACTACATTTCAGTTTACTCCAATCTACTTATTTAACATAAAATAATCGTGTAACCAGTGAAATATTCGAAAATATAAATATTATTTAGTTATGGCAATTTATGTTTGCCAAGAGGAGTTAATCGCCTTATTCCTTGGTATTCCGCTGCAAGGGCGTTGGCCAGCCAGTTCGGATGGTTTCGTTGTGTTTTCCAACATCTGCGTCCACGTTGAGTATTTTTAAATGGTACCTGAGTTGGATCACCGCCATGTGGGAATTGAACGCAAACCTGCACGTCGAGTTGGCATGTGTTGTAGATGAGAGCATTTCTATGCAGCGAATGCTGTGAAGTAGAACACAGATCTAAATAAATTTCACATGTAACTAAGAAGGCATCATGTGCTCCCAAACTCAGCTCACCTAGGAGTTTTTTCTGTTAATTTTCTTTTTTCTTTTTTTGATTTTGCTTTGTGTCGGTTCATTAAAATTCCATGCACCACAAGGCGGCCGTGTTTGCGCATTTAAGCCACTTAAACGCGTACAAATAAATTAAAATAACACTCCAATTACTTTTCAATGCGTCGACAGCAACACAAACGATTGCCATGCAATAAATAAATATTTTTCAATTGAATGCACTGCATACACCCAAGGCCACAGCCACAGCCACAGCCACAGCCATAGTCACCGCCACAAGCGCCAAATTCAAACATGAAAACCAAATTTGTAAACATTGCCAAAGTGGCGCGTTTCGCTTTTATTCATTTATTTCTTCCTTTTTCCCTTCCCTTGTGCTCGCGTTTCTTTCCTTTATTCTTTTTTTTTATTTTTTTTTCTTTTTTGTATTCGACCAACGACAAAAGTCAAATTTGCAGCATATTTAGCAGAAATCGAGCGCCACGCGACAACAAAATTGTTGCTGGCATGGTGTGAGTTTTATTTTCGTTTCACGCTTCTCATGCCATTTTCTATTTTGCTATTTTCAAATTTTGCTTCTTTTTGATTTGCCGCAGTAATGCATAAATTTGTGCGAACCATTAAAATAAATCGCTAAACTGGCAATTTTCGTACGTTTTTCAAGACGTGCACACTTGAAGCGTTGCTGCCGCCTTTTCTTTCTTTGGCGACAGCATGAAGCCAAAGTCAAGTGCAACCAACAACAACAAACAACCAACCAACCAACAAACAACCAACAGCCAACAGCCAACAACAATATTAACGCCAACCATTAGCCATCAACAAACAGGCAGCAGTGAACGGCGAACGGCGAACAGCGAACACGCGGCGAAAAATTCGTGGCTTGCATGGTAACATAAAAACGCTGCGTCAACATTTGGCCTCATGCTGCTTAGCATATGAAAGGCAGCGAAATCACTTAAATTGTCGACACGCCATGTGACTGTGTGTGACTGTGTGTGACTGTGTGTGACTGTGTGTGACTGTGTGTGACTGTGTGAGTGCACGTCGCAGAGCATGTCGCGGAGCATGTCGGAGCGCAGAGCGTGGGGCGGGGAGCAGCCATAGCGAGGCAGGCAAACTGAGTGAAGATGTTATCGTTGCTATCGTTGTTGTTGTTGTTGTTGTTGTTGTTGTTGCTGTTACTGGTATGGTGCTTCGGCTGCTGTTACTGTTAATTCCGTCGCGATGCATAGCAGAGCAAATTAAATCAGTCTAAATCAAAGTAGTGACAGTCTGTCGGCAAATGCTGCTGCGATAAACCCCGCCAAACAAATTAAAGTAGTTTGGCAAATTGGCAACAACAACCAACTTTAAGACGCCAAACAGCGAAGAGAACAAATATGTATACACACACACACGCACAGACACATCCGTATATACAAACATTCATAAATACGTAGATGTGTGTGTGTGCTTCGAGTGGTTAAGCAGCCGCATTTGTGTGGACTTTTATCGTTGATTAAGTTCACATGCCATATCTGCTGCGGCAACAGCCAATCGGCCAATCGGCCAATCGTGTGTGCGGCCATCAACTGCACGGCAAGTAAACACGTCCGCCAACACAGAAAACCTCACATCGGAACTTAAATCTACAAAATAGAGAAAACCAAAATAAACCAAAATAAACTGAACTGAACTGAACTCAACGCAACTCAACTCAACTCAACTCAACTAAGCGAAACTGAACGAAACTAAACTAAACAAAAATGCCAAACGGAATGAGAACGGGAATGGTAATGGGATGGGGTACGTGAACGGGATAGGGAAAGGGAATCTATGTACATGCACTTTGTCGATTTGTAATTTCGATCTGTCAGCTGCAGTGTGCTCGGCGCAAGATCGATGGCGTTGATAGTGCGCGCTGCTGTGCTCTGCTCGGCCAAATGTTAAACCAAAAAAAATCTGCTACATATCCAAGACACACACACACACACACACACACACATGAACATAGGAACAAGGTACGTTGCGATTATTTCAAATTGTTACAAACCAAACAAAGCACAAATCAGAATTCCTTGCCTGGTTTGCCTTTATGCATTTAAGAAAATCGCCTGGGCTGCAAAACAAATGTGTTTTGCTTTGGCTTTGGTTCTTTCCTTTTTTTTTTATTTTTGCATGGTTTTCATATATTTTTTTTCTTTTCAGTAAAATGAACTTTCTTTGGCTGCTTAACAATAACAATAAAAGACGGTAAGCGCATTGCTTATACTTATTGGCGGAAAATTGTTCAAAAACATAATTCAATCGACAACACAGCCTCAAACCCGAACCCAAACCCAAAACCAAACTCAAACTGAACTAAACCAAATCGAAGCGAACGACAATTACAATAGTGCAGTGTATGTGTGTGTGTGTGTGCGTGTATGTGTGTGAGTGACTAAGTGGCCAAGCCAATTGGGAGAACGCCTTAGGCTTTGCGCTGTGCAAATGCAGCCACCTGCATATGACCGAGTGCAGACGCTTAACGACTACACCGGCAAAAAATGCTAAGGCCGCACAATGAACGCTTACACAGTTGGATCGGAATGCGTTGCTTGAAGGACATTATACGCAGACTAATTTAACCGCATCTTTCTATACCCATACATATGCTATCCGAGTTAATCCTCTGCGCTGCTCCAGCCAGCATCATTGCTTGCCGATTATTGCCTATTCGAGCGTGGGGATCCCCACATTATCAATAATCTGTTCTGATGTTTCGTAGGTAATCAGAGTTTGTCTGCTTGATTTATCCATTAAACACTTTTTATCACCCAACTTTTATAGAAAGCCAATGTTCTGAATTAGTCGACAAATAACTAAGGTAGCATGAATTAACGGAATCCTCTGACATCATATGAAAAATTTGAAAAAAAGATTGTATGCCAAGATGCTACTCAGATTATCCCGATTGAGCACAGTTACCATGATTCAGTAGTCCTGAGGACGACTTATCAAGAGTTCCTTAGTAAACCTGCGTATTATTAGTTCCACATTGACTGCGAAACTTATGAATTCGCTCTGTTTAAAAGGCGAACCATGAAGCATCTGGGTTTTTCTCCTTCTGCATAGCAGTATTTACTATTCCTTGAGTACTGGCAAATGAAGGAACGATTTTTACTTGTGTACCTTTTGGCACAAAGGAATTTATTTTGTCTGACATCAAAGATTGCGGTGATTATGATGAAGATTGCAAGTGTGTAGTCATTTAGTGCATATGCAAGTTGGAGCGGGCACAATGTCACGGCTGTGTGCCTGCTGACATCTCTGATTGTGTGCACACGAGAGCCACGGCAGGGGAAAATAGCGGCGGGCAGGCGGCACAGAAGACGTAAACAACTATCGGAGGCCGAGAGACGAGACAAGACGAGACGAGGGGACGTGGCCTGTCGCCTTTGTAATATATTTATTTTTTATCTGTTGGCCATCTTGCGGCTGCCAGCGTATTCAATTGGAATTTCTTATTCTGTTACATCTGTGCTTAACAACTGAATGAACACGAACCCCCCAAGGCACAGTCGAAGATGCATGCATGGATGCAGGAAGAGTGGAAGGCAGGTAGTCAGGTAGTTAGGTGGGGAGGCCCAGGTGAAGGAGTTTATTTGTAACAAAATTAGTGATGCAGCACAGTTCATGACTTTATTTGCGAGACCCGTAAAATATTTGAGACAGTGTAATAAACTGAAAGCGAGCTCAGCCACGCGCTCTCACTCATTCACTCCAGTCCACCCAGCCATCCTCTACCCTCTGCGTTTACCTTAACCCGTATTTGCTGTTGACAAACTTCGTGTGAGACACGAGCAAAGCGAAGTGGCCTGGCAAGTAACCCAGCCAACATGTTGCATCAACTGGCTGCATTAAAACTCTGCCCACACACACACACACACACACACACACACACACACACACCACACACATAGAGTGCACATCCGCAGAGACAAATAAGCAGAGCCATAAACGTGTTTTCATGCACAAGTCCGCAAAGACTCGTCTTGGCCGAGGAAACGATTGCGCCACTGCCAAAAATCGTTCAGGCAACAGGCAATCGGATGCGACTGTCACCTTGCAATATTTTTCTAAGCCAAAACCTACTTACTGCACTCGCACACACTCACACTCACTCTCACACTCAGAGGCAATGGCTGAGGCAGAGGGAGACCGAGAGGGAGAATGATGGGAGAATACGTTGCGTTGGCTTATGCCAAAAGATTTGCCGATATTTGCACGCCTGGCGGTTTCTGCTATTTGCCACCGGCTCAGGACCACTGCCAGGCAGTAACGGCTGCCACGGCAGGGCTGCAGAGGCGGCAGCTGCTGTGTGTATGTCTGTGTTCATGGAAGTTCTGCCAGGGCCGAGCATAATGCGAGTTGCCAGCCAACAGCGACGAATCCTGACTATCTGTCGACTGTCGTTTGTCGTTTGTCGTCTCTGTCGTGTGTCAGCCGTGCACAGACGTTGGGACGTTGGGACGTTGCACGTAGTTTTTATTTCCGCTTTGTTCCAACGCCCAACAGTTTGCCATGTGTATGCAGGCAGGTGTGATTTCATGCAATTTGCTTTCATATTAAATGAGTATGCCTGCCATTGATGCCGTTGCCACTGCCTTTGCCTTTGCCTTTGCCTTTGCCATAGCTGCTACAGCTGCAGCAACAACAGCAACAACAGCAACATCAGCCCAAGCGCCTGCACTTGGAGCCATACACAGCCGCATACATGTGTCCTACATGAGCCGCATTCATGGCATTCAGCTCTGAAAGTCTCGGTCATAAAAAGTGCCACTGCAATAATTTCACTCACTCGCTTGCACTTGCACGCCATCCCCCTCCACTCTTCTCACTCCCTCTCCACCTCTCGCGCTCCCTTTGTCTGCCTGGCTCTCTGCAGCTCGCTTAGACTGTATGCGCAATAAAGTAACTGTGCAAACTATGCAACTGCAAATCCGCAATCAGACAAAACAAATAATTTTGCGGTATAAATATGAGGGATTATGTACAAGTATACGAATGCAAAAACCAAACACAGTTGCCAGGACTCGATTGCATGCAGCAGCATTAGCAGCAGCAGCAGCAGCAGCCGAAGCAGCCGGAGCAGCAGCAGCAGCTGAAAAGTATGCTATAGTAAAATGCGCGTCTAAGGCAGCCGCAAACTGAAACTGAATTTTTCAAATTAAATTTCAAGTACGAATACTTATTTGAAGCAATATGCAATTTATAACGTATTTTCGATTTTGAATTTGCTGCGCTTTTATTTCATTTTCCTTCTATATTTTTTGTTTTTTTCTTTACGTTTCTATTTCGTTTTTTATTATGTATACATTATAGGTATATCTTCAAGTAACTGCGGCGCAGTTCGTCATTGAGTTGTCTATTTTGCCTGAACTAATGCTGGCCTCAGCGCAAAAGGCCAACGCCAACGCCAACGCCAACGTCGGCGTGAGCATCACGGGCAAATGAGTAAATGAGTGAATGGCAATATTTAAATGAATGAGCGAATGATTGACTGAGCGCGTGAGTGTGAGTGTGCGAGTGTGTGTGTGGGCTGGGTGAGTGTGTGTGCATGCACTTGATGCGCAAAATATCCGAATGCCACTTGAGAGATTAGCTCAAGGAGCTCGCAAACAGACGTCGGCGGCGGCAACGAGGGCCAAGACGAGGACGAGGTCGTGCAAGTCGCTGAAGTCACGGCGAGAGGCAACTCGCAGCAGGATTCAACTGTATGACAAATAAATATTGTTTGTTTATTATTTTTATTATCATTCCGTTTCTATTTTTCTACTTCTACTTCTTCGTCGTTTTTTTTTTTTTTTTGTTTTGTTGTATTTGCATTTTGCTTATTTATTAAATTTTTTGTTGTGTTGTTTTTGTTTTTTGTACATTTTGTCTACATTATTTTGATTATTTATTTTTTTGGCAGTTTGTTTGCATTTGCGATACTTTCATTCCACTTTTTACATTTATTTCGTTGTTTGGTTTTTCCAGTTTTGTTTTCCTTTTTTGTTTTTGTTGTTTTTGTTGTTTTTGTTCCCCCCCCAAGTTTCTTTTGTTGTCTTTGCACTGTTTGTTGCTGATTATTTTCATGCCGACTAGCACATTGCTTTGTCATCATCGGCATAGCAGCTATTGTCAGGACATAATGCTTCACTCCGCTCTGCTCCACTCTGCTCGGTATGGGTCCGCTTCGTTCCGCTCCACTATGCACTGCTGCACTGCCACTGCTGCTGCTTACTCGGTTCCTGTATTTGGCATTAGGAATTTTAAAAATATTAAAAAAGAAATCTTTGCCTTTTTTTTTGCGCACTCCGCACCCGGTCTAGGTCTCATTTAAAGAGCTGAACTTCTGCGCCCCCGCAACCGGCCCCGCCCCAGTCAGCCAGCCAGCCAGCCAGCCGCTGTGGCAACTCATTTGCCTATTGCAATGTGCAATGCCGTATGATTTCGTTTTTCGTTCGCTGCACAAGCCATATTCAAGTTAAAATTACCACGAACGAAATTTTCATAGCCCGCATACCTAAATGCTAGCAACAACAACAACAACAACAGCAACAACAGCAACAGCAAAGAACGCATTCACATTTTTTTCGCGAGTTTTTGCCTAAAATATCTGTGATGCAAAGATAATAATAAAAAAAAAAATCATACTAAAATTGTAGACAAATTAAATGACAGCGCTGAGTTGCATTAATGGGCCATTATAAAATGATATTGTTCCACGAGCCACCTTCACCCCTGCGCCGCGAGCATTGTCGAGCAGGAGCAGCTCAAACTGCGCGGCACTGCGGACAAATATGCGAATTTGTTGACTTCATTTAAGAATTTTTCAGCTTAACGGCGTGAAAATGTCCCTTTTCGTTTCGCTTCCTCCTTCTTTAAAGCTCTTAAAGCGTGAAGTGAAGTGCAGCAATTCTTGGCTCGCAGTTGCAGCATTCATGCCAATGCGGCGGCAAAGGCATCGGCTGGCAAGTAGCCTTGACCACTAATTGAGAGCTGCATACTCGTTCGCATGCCGCAGCGACTGAAATTCTTGGAAGCCAATCAAAGGCATTTCCTTGCAGGTGCAAATTGGTTCCGGTTCAGTAATTTTTGCCCACATTGCCTGGGCTGTGATTGGGATGATGGGGGTAGGACAGAGAGCGCAAGTACAGGTGCAGGTGCAGGTGCAGGTGTCGGGGTAATTATATGCACAATTGCATCATTAGGCTTTAAGTTTTGCTTAGTTAAGACAGTTACTCGAATTAGTTAAACAATGCCTTCATTATAGAAACTACGCACTTAAACGGCAGTTTAATTTGGAATTTATAAACGACTCACATGCGTGTGGGTGTGTGTGGGTGTGACTGTGAGTACTGTGAGTGCTGCGAACCTGTGCAACGGCGCATCGCCTCAATTTGCAATTATATGCGAATGCTTCATTATGTGCCAACATTGATGCGTGTATCATTGCCGAAATGCGAACTGTGAGCTGCGAACTGTGAGCAGCCACTGGAGCCTGCAGTCCTTTGCCGTTCTGAGCCACTAATGAGCACATGTGTATGCGTTACAACGGCAAACGCATTTAATAGCATACAAACACACTCACAGACACACACACACATACACACACACATACATCAAACACCATGACAACAAAATCTGCCAAAAATTGTATTTTCACTCCGTTTGGCTTGTTGCATTCACCCGGGCGTAGACGTCTTTGGCTCGGTTTGGTTTGGTTTGGTTTGGTTTGGCTTGGTTTCGTTTTGGTTTCGGTTGTAGTTTAGTTTGGTTTGGTTTGGTTTGGTTTGGTTTGTGTATTTGCAGTTGCCATTTGATTGTATATACACACGTATAATGGCAGCTCCAGGCAATATTTTCACACGCGTACACGCCAGCATACATCAGGGCCACGCAGCCCCCGCAGTCCCCGCATCCCACCAAGCACATCACAGCACAGCACAGCACAGCAGCGCAGAGCAGAGCAGAGCACATGCAATCGGATCCACATATCATACGGGGCGTATACGCAACATGCGCAGCGCGTCAAATGCAGTTTATGCACGACAATAAATCAAAATTTTTGGCTTTCTGCTGTCAACGCTTGGCAGAGTTGAGTAAATTTTGTAAGCACTTTCCGCATGTACTCTTTACTCTCTTTCTCTCTCTCTCTCTCTCTCTCTTTCTCTCTCGCACTCTCTCATTTTCACATTTACGATCTGTTGACTGGTTATACTTCATGCGCATAAATATAAAGTTGGCTTCCATGCAACCGAAATAGAAATCGAAAAACTGCATCGCAGAGTACCGTTAAAGCAATTTAATGCATTTTCTACCTTTTATTGGGTTTTCACCATTTTTCGTTTTGTTTTACTTTTGTAAACCGCTTCAGTCATTGCAAATTAAAATTTATTAGAGAGGACTTTAAAAAATCAATGCTACATATTCGCCAAACTAGACTTGATGATTCTGATTCCATGCCAATTGAAAATAGAAGTACGAGATAAGCCTTAAAGCCAACTGCAGAGCAGAGTCAGACAGGCGAAGACTCATATATGCGATTTGCGATTTTGTCAATTTGAATTTTCACAGGCTGGCTGACACGACTTCGTATGGCGGAGAAGCATTTGTACAACTTCAGTCTGTCTGGCTGGCAGTGGGAAATGGCAAAAAATCCAGCCCATATGGACTGCGGCAGATCCTGGAGTAGAATGAAAACTATGTCTACATGACTGCAGAGACGATAAAAAGTCGGTGTTGAAATTGCCTATAGCGGCGGCCAGTGAAATGTGAGTTTCGAATGCAGTCCTTGGGACTTGCGTGTGTGCAGCTGTCACACGGACACACTGTCACTCTGTCAGAGTGGCAACGGCCACGCCCACACCCACGCCCACACACTGTTTGTTGTTGTTATTAACATTGCTACGCAATTTAGTTGTAGTTTGTCTGTTGCTGTTGCTGTTGCTGCTATTGTTGTTGTCACTGGCTTTGGTCGTTTTTGTCGACGATAAATTTGTGTCGCTCATTGTCAACTAAAATCAAAAACATAATTCAGATGGGCAACTACTGCAATGATGACGACGACAATAACAACAATAACAGCAATAGACAAACAACAACAACAGCGAACGTGTTGCATGAAATCACACACAAATGCCGAAACAGCAGAACAGCAGAACAGCACAAAAGCAGAAAAGCAGAGTAGAAGAAGAAGCCGAAGCAGAATGAGAAAGAGAAGGAGAAGCAGAGCTGCAGTCTGTAGTCGGTAATGTTTACGCTGGCATTAAATGCATTTACAGCCTAACCACAAATCGGCAAATCCATCTAATGAAAGCAACGATAGACACACGCACCTACACACACACACACACACACACACACACACAGACACACACACACACACAGAAGCAATTGGCTGCCTGGTGTAGATTTGCTAGCTTAAGCCAAACAACGCAGCACGCTGGCAAATACTTTAAGCTTTGTCTATTTATAGACTCCGACCAATGTCTTGTGAACCCACATTGAGGCGAGCAACAAAGCAACAGCAACAACAACAATAGCAACAACAACGTTAGCATGCATAAAGCAATAATCTACACAAATACCAACATATGGACATGCATAATGGACACTTGTAATATCCGGTTCAGAGTTCCAGCAGCCGGACAAACCCCTTTCGCTGTAAGTATGTATAATCATATGCACTTGATTTAGAGTAAATAAAGCGTCCCACCCGACTCGGCGTCGACTAACAATGTTCACAGCTACTTGACAATGGGAGAAGCGAGCAAGAGAAAGAAAAAGGAAAGGAAAACGACACATGAACTACAGCAAATAACGGCAAATTGACAAATACAAAAATTATAATGAGAAAAATATATGGGGTCTACTTTGTGGCGTTCGCTCGTTAACTATTAAAAAGGCACGAAAATGGGCCAGAGTGGCCAGCCCACGGAGCAGAGGCCAGGGGCATTACAAGGGTTTAGGCCAAAGCCAAAGCCAACGCAGCAAGTAACCAAACCCGCCGACGCGCTCCCTTGGCTCAGCAGCAGCTACTTCACGGCTTGCTTGGATTTCTGCAGCAAAGTCCGCACCCGCACCCGCACCCGCACCAGAACCCAAACCCATGCCCAACCAAAAGCAAAACGAACCGAACTGAACTGAACTGAAGTGAGTCAAGCGAATGCCGGCTGTTGTCGTTGTCGTTATCGTTGCCGTTGTTGTTATACTTGTTGTTGTTGTTGTTGTCGGCAATTCAATTCAGTTTACGAGCGCACATAAAAAGTTGTATTTTATTTTGCCGAAAATTGTTGCAACAATGCTGAGTAGCAGCAACAGCAGCAGCAACAACAACAACAGAAGCAACAGCACATCTAACCGAAATGGCAAACTTCTAATGAGGCTAAAAAGGGTTAAATCGGAAGTCGACTTCAACTTCGACATCGACATCGTCATCGACACGTAACAACGTCAAAGCCGACGCCGACGCCAACGCCAGCAACAGCAAAAGGGCAAGTGAGGGGGACAGCGACTGCGAAGGGGACAGCGGCAACATTTGTTGACAGTGAAAATGAAAATTTGCCGTAGGAAATTATGTCAAAAGTCATAAGTTTTGCTACTTTTCTTTTTTTCTCTTCTTGTTTTGTATTTTTAGCATTTATTTGTTTGAGCAACGAATAAAAAGAAAAAAAAATGAATAAATAAATAAACCGAAACAAGTTTAGTGCATAAAATGTGCAAAGCATTTCATTGCATTTAAAATGAATAAAATTATGCCAAACATATGCGAACGTCGGCTGAGTGTGCGCCGTCTGCCGTGTGCCGGGAGTGCCGGGAGTGCCGTGTGTGCCGTGTGCCAGGGCAATTAGTTAAATTGCATTTAGAATAGACACACAAATGTACAACAACAACAAGAACATACACATAGAGCAGCAATCACTTGCGACAGTCCGCATGGCTGTCACATACTTGGCTTGCCGAGATGCGCACGCCTGTGGACGCCTGCGGATGCCTGTGGACGCCGTTGGCCTTCTTTGCCCCGCCTTGACTGACCGATTGGAAGTTTCGATTTGCAAGCATTAAACTTAAATTGTGCAAATTTTCACGTATGCACATAAACTCAAAGGCCAAATGGATTCCGTGTCTGTGCTGCTCATATGCTCACATGTGCAAATGAAAGTTTGCTGTCAATTGATTTGCCTGAAATGGTGGATTACATAATAGACTATAATGGCAATGGCACGGCAAATGTGAGGCCTCAGCCGCAAAGCAGCCGAACGACGGTTGATGCCAAAGTATCTGCCGACGTACAGAACTCGCCCAGATCAAAATCATGAAGACTAAAACTATGCGAGTCGCTTAAGTCCTTTCCCTTGTGCTGCTCTGTGCCTCTCGCGGTTCGTTTCCTTCCCACTTCTACTTTCCGTCTGACTTCCTTTCCTAATCTCCTCCTCTTTCTCATTATGCGATCTCTGCTCATGTGCAGTCACGTACTTCTTTTCCTCTATCGCTCACCCGCATGTCTTTGCAGGTACTACGGAACGAAACGGCCCAATGACACTAAAATTGATTGATAGCAGGCGCCACAGCAATTCAGTTGGAGTGGACCACAGATCAAATTGGTTGTTTCTTTTCCTTTTGCTCTTCAAAGGCTGACGTTGTTCAATTTGATATTATTTCGCTTAATGTTCGGTCAACTGCCGGATCAAGAAAACCCAAACTTTTTTCACAGCTGCCATTATCCGTCATTAAATCAGCATCAACTTCACCTGCTCACCTACTTATCGCATCGCATCGGACGTATCCATTCGTGGTGCGCCTCATGTCGATCAGATTGCTTAGCAATGAGTATTTTATGTAAGAGTTGAAAAGCTGCACAAACACTTGAAGCAACTCTCGATAACGCAACTGACATGCACTTTGAGAAAATACACATCAACTGACAAATAAACGATTACACAAGCATTGCCTAATTTCCATACAAATACACACATCCCACACCTCCGCACACATGCCCAGATACTCCGCCGTGCTCCCCCTTAGACTAGGACAAATGCAATGCAGTGCAAGGTGAGCAATTGGCCAATTGTCAAAGCCATTGAATGATAGACAGTTCGGCTGCCAGCTCAACTTTCTCGGAGCATGCGGGCTCCTGTGTATGTGTGTGTTTGTGTGTGTGTGTGTGGTTAGGTGTCTGTGTGTGCAAGTGCGTATGGAGTCCTTTTCAAATTTGTAGCATCTCAAACTACTTTCTGCTTGTCGTATTCCAATTGTATGCCTGCAACAACTGCAAACATTGTACCATCACACAAATATATAATTTTCTCTGTGTGTGCGTGTGTGTGTGTGTCTGTGCATGTGTATCGACTACGCTCTTTGCTATTACTGTGTATTTGTGTAGATAAGTAACAATATTTAAAAAAAAAAGAAGAAGATTTCTTCACTTGTTCTTCGGCTCGGCCCGAGCTGTCACTTGAAGTCCTAAAAAGACAAAGTAGGCCGCTAAAATATGTAAGAGTCATTGTCTATGCTTCTCAAGCATTTCACAACAGCACAACAAAGCACGGCATGTGGAAGCACTGGCAACATTTAAGCGAAACATTTATCAAACAATTACCGATGACAGCTTTAAATAAAAAGCCAATCATGCATATAATTGTCAAAACTTTACACGATTTATTTAAGCAGCCAAAGTGGCAAACAAATTGCTGCTGATTGCCGTTTCGATAGCCAGCAATTACAGCAAACACAATGCTGCTGCTGCGCTGCTGCTGCAGGACAGTCGTTCGCACCTCAGCGGAGAGGCAGCCAATGCCAGAAGTGCCGGCTAACTTAATGTGAACTATGCCAACACCAGGTCAAATATGTAAGCGTACAACAGAACTTTCAAAGAACGAAAAGCATTTCCGAACAATTTCAATGCAATCAAAACCAAATGCTAATCGATTGATGATATACTATATATTATATTAAATGGGCAGTCAGTCAGCCAGCCAGCCACATTAAATATGTAAAACTTTCACTCTGCTTAAATTGATTTCATTCAATTAAATCATTAGGCAATTATCCATTTCAGATACTCGATTTCTGCTTGCTGCCTCAATCAACATTTGCACAGCATTCAATAATCGAAAATTGTTTAATTTCAGCCATTTAGCCCAACTAACGAATCCACGTACGAATGCATAATCATGGCCACTCAGTCCATAAGTGCCGCACACACAGCCAAAAATGTTCATTTGCCTGAGTGCCACATGGCGGATGCTTCATGTTTGGCAGGCAATTAAAAGATTATTTAAAACTTTTTCGCACATCAATATTTTCTCTAATCAGTTTAAGTATTTAATTTGCTGTATGCACATCCATCAGTAGATGAACCCTTCATAGCCACACACACACGCACACACACACACGCGCGCACTTGTATGTGTGATTAGTTGCAAGAGAGCAGCGCAAAATGTTCAAAAAAAAAAACAAAAAATTATATATATATCTATAACCTAACCTGTAACCTACTATTTAAAGTTTCTCTTTTATTATTTTGAGAAACTTTTCGAGCTGCCCTTGCATTCATTCACAATTACATATAAGCAAATATTAACTTTTCATTTTGTTTTAAATTGTTTAATTACATTTCCATGCATTCTGCATCATGGTTTTGAATATGCGGTTCAGTTGATCTGTTGTGCCTAAATTACGTCACAAATTTAAATAAACGCATGCCATGACGACGCATGCCACCTGCCCCCCACATGCCCCGAAAGCGTAAAAGCAAGCCAAGATTCGAGTCAGTCCACATTAGTAATATTCATAAGTACTCAGCATCAGCATTAACATTAACATCGGCATGGCGAAAGCAATTTTAGAAAATAAAAAATATTAAATACATCGGCATAGATATAATTTTATGCTATCTTCTTGTTGTTGTTTTATTTGTTTGTTTGTTGTTGTTTGTTTTCCTTCTTTTTGTAAAGAAATATTTAAGCATATTTGTACATTTTTACGACAGCAACATTCAAAGGCCATAAACATAGTCCCAGTGCGCGCAGAAGACGTTGAGTTAGAGTGAGAGAGAGTCATAGAGAGCTGGGTAGAGGGGGATAGAGGAGATAAGGAAGCCGCAGGTCGCAGTCGAAGCACTTTCGTTTATTGAAAAAAGTGCAGCATAAGTTGCGGCTGAATGAAAGTTTGCTGTGAATGCGAATGTGAATGCGAACGTGGTTTGGGCTGTGAATATGGATGTGACTCGTGGCATTTGCAGGCGAAAATTTCACCCGATACCTTGCATATTTATTGAGCTATAGAAATACTTTTTAAGATGGCTAGCGAAAAAGAAACCGAACTGAGAAGGCAAACATAAAAATAATAATGACGCAAAAGTATGACGGTGTGTTGAGGATGACTTAAGTGCGCCGCAGCGGCAAAAGACTCAGGATCGACACACACACACACACACGCACACAGAGGAACAGGAAGAACATTCATACAGAACGCGCAACAAATAAATATTTATTTGCGCGTCAAACAAGAATTTGATGCCCCCAACGAAAGGGTTCGCTGCGAATGCATAGCAACAACAAAGGCAGCAGCAACCAAAGCAACAACAACAAACAGCAACAGCATGAATGATGTTAAGCAACTGCTGTTGCTGCCAGACAGGTGAGACAACGGAAGCGACTTATGAGCTTTGCAGCATTTGGACATTTTTACGATGTGATTTCGTATTACAGCAACACAAACAACACCAATAACAGCACCAATAACAAGAACAACAACAACAACAACAGCAGCAACATGGGCAATAATAACAAACGCAAGCATGGCTCGATATGACTTCGTTGTGCGTGGAGCAGGACAAAGCAACAAAAATAAACAGTAATGCAAAAAAAAAAGCAAAAAAAAACAAAAAACTGAGCTAAGGAAGAAACCCAACGTAAATGCGTGCAAATCCATTCAGCAAATGGGAAATGACGATGCCCGAAGACGCAGACATATGCGCGCAGCGGACGAAGGGAGCTGACCGAGGACCATGAGAAAGACGGGACAAGGACGAGAGATTCTAGACGACCAACATCGTCAAGCGCAAGACGTCGCATGTGGTGATAAACTTCGAAATTGCAGTCAAGCACACGCAAAATTTATTACACTCCAGAGCGTAAGCACACACACACACACACACATACAGCACACACAGAGCATAAATATGTGTATGAGTATGCCAATGGAGAGTAACGGATTCTAATAAGCAGAATGCGCGGGCAAGCAGCTAATGTTGGCATATCGAAATCAAGCGGAATTATGGGTATTACCGAAAGTGAAATGTGTGCGCCTGCCTCCGCTCAACTGAGCATTCAGCCATGCCTCGGGCATGCATGTGGGTGCGTGCCTGTGTGTGTGTGTGTGTGTGTGTGTGCCTCTAACATCCTTCCAATTTCAAGGCACTTGCGTATGTGCGGCTGCAAACACAAAATCGATAGCGCAACTTTAGGCGCCTCATACGAAATTATATAACATATGACGGCCCTTATTACAATGATAGTGTTTCCATGCCCATTTCCATACCCACACACACACACACACATACACACACACCTATTCGCATTCGCATTGCAGCTACGTACTTATTTAACGTACACACATAAGCAACAAGCATGACCAGGCCATTAATTTTGTCTACACTCAAACCAATGATTTGATTTTCCTCATCTTTTTCGTTTTCGTTTCCTCTTTTTGTTTTCTTTTTGCCTTTTTGCCAATGTCAGCGCAAAGTTGGCACATCCTACATTACACGGGTGTGCTCATGTGTGTGTGTGTGTGTGTGTGTGTGTGTGTGTGAGAGTGCCGGCACGAGTATTGTCGCACTTGAGTTGATTTAATTCAATTGAACACAACTGTATTCTGGCTCTGCTCGCGTGCAGCCCAGGCAAGCCAAGGCAGGGCAGCACGCGGGGCAAGGGAAGGCGGCAGCAATTGCCACATGTTTATCATTGTGTCACTTTTGAACGACAGCAAAGTGCGGCTTAGCAGTTCAAAGGATATGATATGCTTATGCCTAAGTAGGACATTATCAAGACGAAAAAGCGCCGTCAGACAAATGTTACGAAATCTTTTTTTGATTATAAAGAATTCGTTTTGTGTTTTGCGTTCTTGTACTTGTCTCGTTGTCACACTTGTCGTCCGCCCACTCCACCGCATCCACCGCATCCACACATCTGTACATTTGTATGTATGCAGATGAAGACGGTTTCTGCAGCGGAAATGCTGCAAGACACACGAAAGTGTGCTCCGTGTCATGCCCCAGCCCATCTGCACGAATCGTGCACATTATTCAGCTGTGGCTTAGATACGCTCGCTTCTTCTTACTGCGGCGACTGCTTAAAGCAACCCAAACGCTGTCACACAATTCCTGACACATTGTTGACACACAGGCCACACGCTGCCTCATGCGTTCAATGCACAATAGGCCGCAGATGTGGGCACGGAATTGGCCAGCTCAGATCAGAAGACGGACTTTAAATAGAGTGAAACTCGCTTGCGTTGGACAGTTTTGCATAAACCACTTCCTTCTGTCCGCCGCCTCCTTCCTCTCAGCGCATTAACATGAATGTGTCGAACAGTTTCCGGTTTAGTGAATTCCTACTTCCCGACCACTAATGAGCAAAAATATCACGTTTCCTCAAAAACATCTACAGGACCAAACTCCGACTCCTCACTGAGCACATGTACCTGCAGCATTTGCCAGATACCCTACACTCCTTGGCTGGCACACTACCGACTTTGAGGTGCAGCCATTAGAGTGCATATGCCTCACAAGTATCCTTTGTGTTGGATATGGCGTCCAGTTGCAGTCCAGTTGAATCCTGCCAATGCGCACAGACGACATTTTGAGCAAAATGTTGAATTTCAGGTTTACAGTTTACAGTTTACAGTCAGTTACAAATTAAAACAAGCAATAAAAAACCGAATAACTGTAATAGGTATGTGGACACACTCGTATATTCGCACTCAAAAGCCCATCAGCAATTGTTTGACAGCGGCAGCACGCATTCAAGATAATCAAAAATAAAATACCAAAGAACAGCAACATGAACAACAACACGAACAACACGAACAACATGAACAACATAATAAAGACATCGACAGCCATGTTGTATGCCTTTGGTCGTTCATTCGATCGTTCGCTCGTTTGGGCCTTCGCTCGTTTGCTCGTTTGCCGCTGCCCTGACCCTGCCCCAGCCCCTGCCCACGACTCCAGCCCAGCCCGGCCACGGTTAAGTTCATGCATAAGAAGACGCACAGATACGTGGCAGTGCATACACGACCCATGGGTGCAATACAGCGCAGGTTTTCAATTACACATTATAGCATTTTCCGATACATGTGCATGCGAGTGTGCGTGTGCGTGTGTGTGTGTGTGTGTGTGCGTATGTGCGTGAGTGTGTTTGGCGGACGTTAACATGCCACGACAGCAACAACGTTGACAAGTATGGCAATGAGTGGTTACGAGGATACGAAAAAAGAAACCAAAAACAAAAAGAAAAGAAAGAAAAAAATTGAATTTGCCGAAGCGAATTTTTTGCCACCGCAAACGCATTTACACACAACTACGTGAGAAGCCGAAACGCCGTCACAGCCATCCCCGGCGTCATCACCGTTGCCGTCATCTTTGTCGCCGCCGCCGCCGCAAGTCGCCAGTCGCCAGAAGAATTCGCACCAGCCCCGTGCCCCGTGTCCCGCGCCCGGTGCCCCGGGTTCGATGGGTGAAGTTTTCGCATTTTATGCGTTCTGCCTGCGTCTCGGCTCGTTGACTTTTATGAACTTATAAACAAGCTGAGTAACCCTTTTCTTTATTTTTTCTCTTTCGCTCTCCTGCCCCGGCACACGCTGAGTCGTTTTCTTGCAGAATGCTGCTGCTGCTGTTGCTGCTGCTGTTGCTTATTATGTGGATTATTAGAGGGATTTGCTGTGTGTGAGTGCGCGCACGAGTGTGTGCGCAAATTCATGTCTTGTAAAAATAAAGAATGGCTCGAAATGAGCAGCAATAACAAAGCAAGGCAGAGCACAGGCACGGGCAAAGGCGTGGCGAGGCGAGGCGAAGTGATGCGAGGCAAAGCAATGTAAGTTGGCGCAGAGCATCAGTAACATAAATAAAAAGGATTTGCAAAAGGCTTTACCTGCGGGTGAACTCTGGACGAGAGGCTTCCGAGTGGTTTACTTTTGGCAACGACAAAGCCTTGGGCTACAAACACAAAAAAACAAAAAACAAAAACAAAACGAATAAAAAGCAAAACAAAAAAATATGAAAACCTTAAAAACGCCCAGCAAACAACAAAATAAGCGAAATAAGAAACAAACAAAAAGGCAACAACAACATGCGAAAGAGCATGTGGGTGGGGTTGAGGATGATGGTAATGCTGAGGATGAGGATGTGGGCGGGGATGAGGATGAGGATGAGACACACGGGCATAGCAACTGGTTGCCAGTGATTTACAGCGCCACTAAAAGCTCTTTGTCAATATTTACCTAACACAGCCATAAATTGATAAATAGCAAATGCCATTTGCCAAAGCCAAATCCCATTTGATGACGATTCATGTTGATAGGGCCTGGCGAAGATGCAAACAGATCTCAGCGGCAGAATCAGTGGCCCTAATTCAATTCAATTTCATCTTCAATTAACACACAAACTGACTAGAACCGATTTACTCTCATCACCTGATCGGCCAAACCGCCTTGCTCATGCCAAACCATAACCAAACTCAATTCATTGCTTCAGTAACCTCAACGGGTCGACATGACTTCCACTCAAATTCGTTTAAGTTGGCCATCGGAACTTAAAGCAGCATTTCGCCTACCACATCATGAACACTCTGTGAGTTTTTCCATTTAAAAATGAGCAGTCGCTGGATTTTAGTTCTTCAAAAACTGCTAAATATGCCTTTGAATTTTTGTCAATCAAACATCAGGACTATTTTCTCATTCACTCTTAGTTTTGTTTGTGTTCAATGCAAAACCCCAGCAAGCGACGGTGAATGAAAAAATGAAAATTAATTTCACAGAAAATTGCAGCGTAATCGATTTTGCATAATTGTCATTAAAAACTGCACACAGCACAATGCTGCCACAGCGTCGCTCCAGCTTCCTACTGCCTCCGCTCTGCCTTTGCCCTGGCCCCGGCCCCGGCCCCCGGTACTGCCTGCCTACATCATGTTTTAAGCGAGTCTCCTATGCCTCAGTGCAGCTGCCACATCGGCGCCAAACAAGAATGCATCTTGCTCATCGCATTTGTATTTGTTTGTATTTTTCATGCATCACTGCCTGCGTTCCCCCCCCCCAGCCCAACAGCCCAGCAGCCCAACAGGAATGATGATGTGCACAGATACGCGAAAGCATTGCCACAGTCGATTCGAAACATGTCACTCCATTCGCTGGCAGCGTTCATTTAAATGCTGTCAATCATTATTACTGTAGCATTGATCACTTTATGTTTGCGCTGCAAATGCTGATTACAATACTTATCGGCGATACTCTGCTCCCCCTCCTCGCCCTGCACTTCACTCGCCGCTCATCGCCTTCCGCAAACTGCACGTTGATGGTGACATGAAAGGGTACAAGAGACACATCAAGATTTCTCTGTGTGTGTGTACACACACACATTGCGATATGTGATATGCGATACGAGAGAATATTTTAATTATCACTTTGCCATATATTGCATCGAAAGTCAGCAGCACAGCAATTTTTATAGTAACAATTCAAATATCTGAGTGCTCAGCTTTCAGTTCCGTTTGCATTTCAATAGATTCCTTTCTTTGTTTTTATTTTTATCGCTCTTGCCTTTACTTTTTCCCCCCTTTTTCCCGCTTCTTCCTTTTTTTTGTTTGCGTGTACATGAATGCTCACATGTAACTGCTTGTTTATTGTTTTCATTAAAATGTGAAATGATTTGCAAAGAACAAAGAGAGGAAAGGAAGAAAGTGCTGCGCCCGCTCAGGCCCACAGCAGCGCTGACAGCGGCGATGGCGGCAACACTCATCGGGAACATTAACATCGACATTGTTCAATTCAAATGAAACGAAACGAAATGAAAAACTGTGAAAGTATACACATTTCGTTATTGTCCTGATGAAGACAATATTTGCATTGAAAGTGCGAACAAAACTCGCGCGTTTTTAATTAAAACTTGTGAAATGTCGCTGTAGCGAAATGCGCAAAGGAACTACGCGCGTATCCTTGCAGTCGCTAAGCTGACTTCATAATTCTTAACTGCTTTGTATTTCTTCTTTTTTGTTTGTGTTCCTCCTTTCTCGTTTTTCGTTCTTTGCTTATTGTTTTTTTTTTTTTCTTTTTGTCATTTCTGTTTGTTCTTTGCCTATGCTAAAGTGTGTATTCCCATCTTAAGAAAATTATTATCAATTTAGTAAAGGTTCGCAAAACATATAATCATCAGCTTATGTTTTCTATCAAAGGAATAAAGAAGCCATTCGCTTTCGTATTTCTTAAGGTGTTGCTCCTTTGAGAGACTACGGATCACCATGACAAGTTTCGTTTTGCCAATCCTGCGACTAAGGTTCTATAAAAACATCGTCCTAATAAATAATATTATTTTATTTTAACCATTGAGAAAGAGAGAGAAATTTAAACAAACACTAAATAATACGCAAAGCATATCAAATGAAGTGCAACTTTGTACGAAGCTGACGATTGCTCCCCTGAAATGCATGAAATTGTCATTAAAAGTCGGAAACAGTCTTGAATTGTCCTTCGCTTCCTTACAGTGAACCACAGCCACATGGCATGTCCTGCCACAGGTTAATGCAATTGTTGCGGTTGCTTTGCTATTTGAAGGCATTCAATTGGAACCGGTGCCGGCATTGCCCAATAAGAGATTAACTACACATGTTTGAGTGTCGCAGTGCACGCCCATGGTCGCCCCGACCCACAACATCAGCCACGACGGCAACACCCGCGCACACACGGGGACGGACAACTCAGGCTGCATTCATAAATAACAAAGCTAAACGCATAATTAGGCAGCTTCATTATTAAGCCACTTGAAACGCAAATTGGCTTGCCAGAATTTTTACGAGTGTACGCCGGCAACTCCTCCTCCAGCTGCTCAGCTATTGCTGTTGTCGCCGCATTGCGCCTGCACTTCCGCAAGTGGCTGAAAACGGAAGTGCCCAAGAAGCCTAAGCCCCGTTGCCCCTCCTCCGCCAGCTCCACCTGCACTGCATCACAACACGCAAACAGGCGAACACAAATAATGCAAGAACGGAAACAAATTCCCTTCGGTTGCAACGACAGCCGACAACGACAAGGAAGCACATGCGACCAATTAAATTATCCACGTAGCTGATGCCAGCAGAGGTGAGTCTTCCACATTCCAAATATTCATGGATGCACGACAAAAACCGAATGCTGCCGATTTCAAAGGCCTCAAGGAACCAAGGAAGTCAATTAATAAAGTAATATTTCTATAAACAAACTCTTACACAAATTGAGCTGGCTGAGCTCTTAATGAGCTGGAATGGCATTCCTTGCTAAGATTCAATATTATCTGGGGCACTTGCCTGAGGTAATTT
This sequence comes from Stegana nigrithorax, assembly GCA_037044495.1. NCBI lineage: Eukaryota > Metazoa > Arthropoda > Insecta > Diptera > Drosophilidae > Stegana > Stegana nigrithorax. The sequence goes on along the minus strand of JBAMBQ010003150.1, from coordinate 36,030 downwards.
AATAAACACTACGTTTCAAACGAAAACCAACTTCTTAAGTATGTTTTATCTTGGTAGCGTTGCAAAGGTAGTTTATAAACTGCAATGCTCTACTCGAAATTCTGAAGAGCACAGAAATGTAGGGTGTGAAGCCAAAGCAAACCAGAATGCGACAATAAAGCGCAATGCCAATGCGACGCCTGCCAGGATTGGTAGCATACTATACACTTGAGGCATGAAACCGTGTAAATTGTGTAGAAAATAAGTAACCACAACACCAGCAACAACAACACCAACAACACCAACAGCAACAACAACAACAACGTGAACAACGTGAACAAATAAAAATAATAAGCCAGAAAAAAGAAGACCAGCAACTAAATGGAAGAAAAAAAAATCTAAAATCCCACAAAATGTGATTTAGCGGAAAATTTATTTACTGCGCCCCAAACGCAAATACGTTAATCCGGCCAACAATGAAAAAGAAATAAAAGGAAAAGCGAATTCGGAGACCACAGCTGCCGGAAACGCGTGTCGCCATTTTCCGTAAGTACGCTTAATGATTTATATTGCTTTGTAGTTAAGCTAATTGCACTTTAAATGCTTTTCTTTTTCTTACGTCTGCATTTTTTATCCACTCCATTACAGTCTTTCATATTTACATTTTAGCATAACTTTGCAGCAAATACACAAACTTAAATCAGGCAAACCGAAATTCCTGTCTGCTCATCAAGGTTACGGGGTCAGCAGAAGCCATATATGCACAACATATTGAACAGATTTGCACATTCTCGCTTTCTCTATACATGTCTTTTCCATGTGCCAGCTTAACTGAACTGATTTTCAACTTAAAGGCTTTATAAGGACATCAAACTTGAGTAAGTCAGTTTCCCAAAAAGTCATACCTAGCATAGTCTGACTGACTTCAGAATACAGGTAAATGAGTAAGCAAATTGTAAAGTACCATGACTGGGCACATAACCAAACTTGAGACGGTCTTATCCGGAGCCGTGCTCGGTTAAACTTCTCGGACTTGCAGCTGACTGCATTATCAAGTTTTATTTCTATACATATATAAGACAACTCTTCCCGAGCACGAGCCGCCCCATGTGCTCATGTGCTCGTGGACTGTTGGGCTGATGGGCTGCTGTTCTCTAATTGAGGCAGGTGGCCTAGCCGCTGGCATTGCTCCCGAGGTCTATAAATAATGATTCGACATAACTAATTACCGCAGCGTAGTCCAATTCTGCAATAAGTCAGCTGCTTCACGACTTGCCGCACACTTTTATTACTTCGGAACTCACTTCAAACTGCTTTCACATGTTCCGTTATGTGTCACGTGTCAGGCACGATGTGTTTTTGTTTTTTCTCCTTTGTTTCGCTTTTTCTTCTTTTTTTTGTTTTTTTTTTCTTTTTTATGTGTAGCGTCTACTGCTTGTGGGCTTTCTCTTTCTCTGTGTGTTTTCTTCTTGGGGTTTTTAGTCTTTTGTATTTCTTTGTGTCTTGTTTCTAATACAGTTTTTTCTGCGATTTTGCTGGCTGGGTCGCTTTGTCGTGTCGTGTCGTGTCGTGTCGTCTGCACTAAGTTGTCTACAATTCGCTTACAACTACATAAATTTGCAGGCACGTCCTTTTTGCCTGCCTGGCAGAGCCATTATGGCGGCACTGCTTTCTTGCTCCTGCGCCTGTACAAATTATTTTGTAATTCTTTTTCATGTCCTTCGCCTGTTGCCATAATTCAAAGTGACGCTAAATTTCGCTTCATGCTTTATACGCACACACGCACAGCAGCATAGAAGCCAACCACTGCGAGACTGCGAGACTGCGGGACTGTGAGACAGTAAGCCAGGCTGGCAAGTGCCGGCTGATGGCTGACGGCTGCCGACTGGCGGCTGGCGGCTGGCGGGACACTCACTCGCTCTGTGTGGCTCATTTACACCTTCACTTATGTGTGCGCATACAGTTTGTCGACACACTCGCATAGTTTTTGTGCTATTAGCAAGCAGAGATCTCATGCCAAGTTCATAATAATTCTTGCTTTGCTGCTATTCATATGCAAAATTACGTTGATTGCGGTGGATGTCCTTTTTGCTGTCGCTATTACTTCTTCTTCTGCTCCTTCGCTGCTTTTGCCAACTTTGCAACGCTTATGGCTATAAAATCCCACAAACACACACACACACACACATACACACACACACACACATACGCGCATATAATAACACACGAATCAGCAGCGCAGGCACGTCATTGAAGCGTTGCGTTCGAGCGAGCGTCCCTTCACAGGATATTTACTCAAGTTTTTTATCTCAACTGTGCGACATAACAGCCGCCGAATTTTTATAGCAACCCATGCAGGTTTTTACGCCTTCACTTTGACTGCATACGCTTGCGAAACCGTAGTCAATGCGGCCGGCACTCGTATGCACATTAGAAGGGTTGTTGTTGTTGTTGTTGTTGTTGCTTTTGTTGTTGCATAAGAGTCAGGCAAACGAAAGCAATAGCAAGCGTTTCTTGGCGAGCAAGCAGGCCGGCATTCGGGGAAGGCGGCTGTCATGGGGGTAGAAGGCAGGGGGACGGGCAGCCAAGAAAGCAACGAAAGCAGCTCAAGGCAAAACTTTTGTAATGCACAACACAAGAAGACACAGCGCGCGGCCTTTTTGCCACCATATCCGCACAGGCGCCTTCTTTTCTTCTCCTGCATCTCCTGTTCCTTCGTCATCTTCTTCGTCTTCTTCTTCTTCTTCTTTTTCCTTCTACAAGTGCCATGCTCGAACAACGTTGCATGCTGCATGCTGCATGCTGTATGCTCTGTGCTGCATGCTGCACGCTGCATTTTAATTTACTGCATACCTTGAGGCGCTGGCATACCAAGTGCCAAAGTCCGTTCATGCATATGCCAGCGCGCACAAACACACACACACTCACACTCTCCCTCGCTCGCTCCGTGCTCCATGCTCCATGCTCCATTCACGAGCCACACACTCATACCCGCTCATATGTGACAAATGTGCGCTCGGCATGACGGCGCAAGGGATGAGGGCAGCGGTGGGCAATGGAGGGCAGGAACGTGCACGGTGCACCATAAACAGCTTAAGTTGCAGAGATTCCCTACACTTTTATTATTTTTGACAAAGTGGCGTTGAGTTTGCATTTACTGCAAATTAAAGGATTTCTTTCCTTTCAAGTTGACAACTTAAGATACTTATGCATAAAAAGTTTCTCATGTGCGCATGGCGCGGTATGGCGGCTTGGCGGCATTGCGACATGGACGAGCGCATGGACAGGAGTAGGCTTGAATTAAGTTCGCTGTGCTTTGTTGAAAATCACTCGAAAACAAAGCGAAGCAACTGAACTGAACTCAACTAAACTAAACTAAGCTGAACTGAACTGAACTGTACTGAGCGCGTGCATCCCTGGCTTATGCTACGTTTTTCTTCTTTTTTTCTGCATATTTTTTTTGTTTTCTTTTTCAGCTTTTCCTACGCTTGTTTAGCAGCAAAGTCGCCATCGCCATCGCCATCGCATTGCAGTGCCGAGCAACGTTACGTGCCCTGCAGTGCCTCAATGTGCACATTTGTGTGGCGTTCTGTGTCCCTCTGTATTTCTGTGAGTGTGGGTGTGTGTGTGTGTGTGGGTGTGTGTGCAATGTTGTTCGATTGTTTTTTTTTTTTTTATTTTCCCCCGTTTGTCATTTCTTTTGTTGTTGGGCGCACAACAGTGGCAACACCTTTTCGCCTGCGTCCATTCTTTTTATTATTTGTATTTGCGTTTGCGTTTGTGTTGTGATTATTATTTTCCATTTGCACAAAATTAAAATATGCCAGGCATCTATTCACTCGGCTGCGGCTGCTGCTGCTGCTGCTGCTGCTGCGCCTGTGTGTGTTAAAAAACAGAAACTGTGCAGTAAAAAGTGAAGCGTTGATGGGAAAAAAATGTTTGCATTCGGCGCGCATTATGAAACTGAAACTTTTCATCAAAAATCAGCCAGCGGCGTTACTGGACGTGCAGGCAGGCACGCGAGCAGGACGCAGACAGGCGGACAAGGAACAAGCCAACGAACAAATAAACGGACAGATAATGCTGACGTCTATGCTGGCAAAGATTACTTTAGAGTGACAAATCAAAGACTAACTATGGCGCCTCACCGCATGTCGCACGTCGCATGGAGGGCAAGCGGGCGCCGAGCGGCGGACCAACCAAGTCGAGCCGCATTGGTTCAGTCGCTGGTTAGTTAGTCAGGCGATCTTTTGTGTTGGCCGTCGGTGCAAACAAAGCAAAACATGAGCAAATCATTTCAAATATGCTGACAACAAAACGAAACGCTGCACTATTCTCTTTTTATCGACCTATTGTTCGATGTTCGAGCGGCGACAATGATCCGGCAGTTTGTAGGCCCAATGATCCACACAAAAGATGACAACTTATTCGTGTCATTGTTGGCAACTCCCAGCCACATGACTACTGACACACACAGGACTTTCTGGATTTAAATCTACTCTTTCTCTCTTCTGCTCGGATTGATCCACGTCTTTGACTCCCCTGCCGCTTGATATTCATCTCCTTTGGCCTTTCACTTTCCGCTTATATCGGCATTCCGAATCTATTCCATTGTAATCCATTAAACTCAACGCATTAGGGACACGACACTCAGCCCGATTCGCATTCAATTTCTTCTTCTCATAACAGGAAGCACAAATGTAATTTCGTGTGGCAACCGTGATCACAAGTATCCCTTACACGTCGTTTCTTCTGGCCGATGTCCCGTGTAAGCCGGCATTCAGAGCCAGTGCCACTGCCAGGGCCAGGGCCAGGGCCGGAGCAAGGTCTGATGAATCAGATTTGAGTTTATTAAAATCGACATGGAACAAAGCATTTTCATTAATTGTAATTTCCATCTCAATGCCTGCAAAGTATTGTTTTGCGTTCAGCTTTTAACCGTTTTTCTATTTTTATTTTCGTTTAGTGCATCCGACAATATTTTTATTTCTTTTTTTTTGTTTTCTATTTTTTATACAAATTTATTATGGTTGCCGTTTGCATTGTTGTTCTTGTTGCTGTAGCTGTTATTTGTTGTTTATTGCTATTGTTGCTTTTGACTCTCTGGCTTGGTTGCTGTTATTCTTGTATATGAGCGTGTGTGTGTTTGTGTGTGTGTGTGTGTGTGTGTGTGTGTGTGCAATTTCCTAACTATGGTTTGCATTTGTGGCCACAAAGCTCAGTACGCCGCCATTTGCCACCCAGCCAGCTTCAACTCCACCCGCAGCCCCCGTCCCCCCGCCACAGTCACAGTCGCAGCCGCATTTGCTTGTGAGCCGGCGCCAGTGGGATGGCCTGTCAGCTGCACAGCAGAAGTCGACAGGCGGCGGCATTGCGGTGTCCACAGCATCATGGCCTTCCTGGCAGGTTTGTCCAATTAATATATCACAACAATTTGTCAGCATTAGTTTTAATATTGCTTTAAAAAGCCATTTCTCCGCAGTAATAATGATAATTGCTTGGCACGTACAAATTTATTAGTTTTAAATGCCAATACCAATGCCAATGCCTATGCCTCCCTGACTCCTTACTCCTGCCTCGTGCCACCCTGCTGCCTGCTGCCTGCCACCCTGCCTCCTGTTGCCTACTGCATGCTGCCTGCTTAGCATTTAGCCTAGCCAAGCGTTAATTGTTTTTGAAAACTTTTTAATAACATTCACTCAATGGCAGTCTCCGTCTCCGTCCCCTGCCCAGTCTCCGGCTGCGTCAGCTCAATCCGTTGAGTTGAGTCAGTCAGTCAGTCACTTACTGTGTGTGTTCGGCATTTGGCCCATCAGTCTCATTATTTATTTGTTACTTAATAAACAAAACAGTTAAAATTACAGCAATCCATGCGCTTAGCATATACGCTACAACAACAACAACAACAGCAACAACAACGACGACGGTACAGCTGCACCCTGCGCCGCCTGTCTTTGGCAGACGTTAAGTTCGCTGTGCGCCGTGCGCACCGGAAATGAAGCCTTGGCAGCGCCACAAGCCAAATAACGCCTTCGAATCGCTGCAATATTAACGAGTTGCGCCTGACTATTATTTGTCAGCAATTTATTTTATGTGAAAACTTTGTTATTTTCAGATTTTTATGACATTAACGCCGCAGGTCGCACATTCATTTCGCAAAAGTTCAATGCGCGCGCGTCACCAGCGTCAGCATCAGCATCAGCGTCAGCTTGACTTAATAGACGACTTACCTAAAACAGAATTTAATGAAGTATTAAAGCGGCATTTGCCCAAACCACCCGCGCCTGACTCATCCACACACACGCACACACACACACGCACACGCACACGCACACGCATGCACACACATTAACTTATGTGCGTTTAAATATTTACCAATCAAACTGGCGAATGGAGTCAGCATAAAGTGTTTAGCTAGTCTCGCTTTGGCAAGCTAAGCTTCGCAGCGGCAGCAGCAACAGCAGCAGGAGCAGGAGCAGGAGGAAGAAGAAGAGGCAGAGGCAGCGGGAGTAACTGCGGCAGTAAGTGGTGCGTATGCGTACACATGAGAGTGGCATGTGGCCGCTGGGATGTGGGCTGTGGGCTGTGGGATGTGGCTGGAGGCGGGAGGCATGCGGCGGATGGCGGGTGGCGGTTTACTGTTTGTGGCTGATATTTTAAATGCCTTGACTTGATTGTAAATATTTGCATATGGCTGCCAAGCAAGCAACCCCCAAATAGATTCAGTCAACGTAATGAAGCTGAAGCTGAACCGCACCGCACCGCATCGAACTGAAGCGAACTGAACTGAACTGAAGTGAAGTGTATGTCAACTGCTGCGTAAAAATACGCTACTAAATATTTAATGATATCAGCAGAAATTTCAAAGCTTCACTGTTTGCCTGCATATATCTTGTCGATTATGTAATGAGGGTTTGGTTACACAAATCTTTCACTCATACACATGCCACCATCGGCATAATGCTAATATTACAAAGCAAATCTTTTGCTAAATCTGCGCATCGAAGCAGCGAAAGCCAACACAAAGCCAAGAACAATATGAAAAGCGCAAAACCGAAATAACGTAAAGAAAAACAAAAAACGATTAATTTATCAACTGACAGTTTTGATGTGTCTTAAATGTCAATTCGACTGGTACGATATGGAAGCACCAGCACCGCACAGACCCCATCCCTCCCCAGCCCATCGCCAGTCGAGCACACAGACGCAGTCAATGGATTTGCCGCAGCCACTCACTGCATGCGAGAGGATTTCGCATGCGAGAATACAATTATCCCCGTTTTCTGACAGTTTTCCACATTTTTTGACAATATTTTCCACAACGATAACAACAACAACAACAACAACAACAACAGCAAGAGCAGCAGCAACAGCAACAGCAACTGTCACTTGTTGACAGCTCGAACCGTTTTATACACTCTCGGCGTTATCTGCGAACAAGCAGATTAGCATAAAGCACTGACACTGACGCGAACGCTGACCACCTCCACCGCTGCCGCCGTCCCAGCTGCAGGCCCCTCTCGCCGGCCGCCACTGTGCGGCTGATGCTCGAACGCATTCCATGCACGGGCCGCCGCCTTTGTTCGTGTGGCCATTTTGGCACGTTGTCAGCTTGTTGCTTCAATTTATGCGTGCATCGATTTTCAGTGGAAATTTCATTAAAATTGATTTAAGGCAATTTGTAGCCGAGAGCGCCATGCTGTCAGTTAGCGCATAAATTACAATTACACAGCACCGCTCCACTCCGCTCTGCTCGGCGCTGCTTGGCTCTGGTCTGGCGCTCTGCATAGGCGCCTTTCTATACTTTGTGCTCGATGCCTGATTGTACTGTACTCTGCTCTGCTCTACTCTACCATGCTGTACTGTACTGTATTATACTGCGCTGCAAATTAAAATCACGCCAGCAATCTCACGCACATTAATGCGAGCTGCTGACTGTTGATATGCGTAATTAACATTTTAATCGCTTGCTTGATTGATAGTCGATAGAAGACCAAAAATATAAAAAATTATTCTACAATTCGAATCATTTTTTTGTAAATTTTTTTTTTTTTTTATTTTTTTTTGCTACAACTTGTCATCCTCCCCTCCCTCTCCTCTCTTTACTATACAAATCAGCGTGGTAACAAAGTACAAAATTCCTCCTAACTTCCATGTTAACATGGACAATCCGAAGTAATTTTTACTGTTGAGTTTAGTTCATCTAAAAAGTATGTGCGGTTTTTGATGGTCTCGATACCCGTATATCATTCTCTGTACAGCCTGTTCTAAAAACAGTTTAAGGGTCCATAATACCGATGACTGAATGAATTTGCAAAAACAAAAATTAATATTTATTATTATCTAACAAATCTAACGGAAACTTACCAAATTGCCAATAATAAACAACTTTTATTTTGTGTTTTAGAAATTGTTCATCTATAGAAAGGATTATTTATTTTTTTATTGTTTTTTGTTTAAAGGATGCAATGTAAAATTTAGCACATGCGAACATGATGCACTGCATAGCACAAACTGATATACGTACTTACGTTGGTATGAACGTATGTATATGTCAGATGCAGAAGATTTTTAGATTTGTAAAAAATAGCAGAGAATAAAGAGAAGTACTCATGCATGCGAGTAATGCCCAAAACAAACAAACACAATGTGCAAAATTAAAAATTTAACAAAAGGCACATACATAGTATATCCTGGTGCAGTGCAAAAAAAGTGAAATAACACTAGACAACGTTGAGCAAGAGAAAAGAAAGGAACGCAGCTTAATTATGCGCTTTTGGTGTATTAAATAGATTTGAACATATGCAGCAAAGGATAACAGGAAGCCAGAAAGGAGGTAGCAAGTTTGAGTGAACATGCTGCCGCAGGTTGGGCTTACGATAAGGTGAATTCTTAATCTGTTTCTGTGTAGCTGTAGTAAAAAGCGATAAGAATATTATTTGCTGATTTCAGAGAAATCTATTGTAATGCATTCGAGCTGAATATTCTGTAGAAATTACTTGAGAAAATTACGATAACTGCAATTTGCACTTAACCCTTGTAAATGAACTTAGAAGGCACTTCTTTCGCACAGCAGCTCTGCTCTGCACAGACAGGCAGACAGACACACACTCCCATACACACATACACACACAGACACACACACACACCGGAACACAACACTCGTGCATATAAACAGGAAAAGACGCACACATTGGCTTGCTTAACTAAGCTGTAAGCAAAAGGGGGAATCTAAATAGACGCAAAACTGTTTTGTGGTTTCAGTTGGCAGGCAACAAGCCACTCAGCCACTCATCCACTCACACACACACACACACACACACACTCACACCCACTAATGTTGTACGTGAAAGTACATATGTGCAGCAGGCAGCATCAGGCAGCAGCAATTGCAGTGCAACACTATAAGACAAGCGTTTAGACACCACACACCCACAGGCAGCCGAATGAGAGTTTCAGTGGCTGAGCGAAGCGAACTGGAGCGGCGAGGAGCAGAGCGGAGGAGTGGCAGAGTGGGCGGGCGAGTAGCACGTACATGCCGAGCACTTCAAGTTTGCCACAAAGTGCGAATGCATAATTAATTCCAATTATGAGTTTACAAACAACATTGGCAACATTGGCTCAACTCGAGACACCACGAGTTGACGCTGCCACTGCCGCCCGTCCTAGTGCCAGTCCTGGTGCCCATGCCCGTGCCCATGCCTGTGCCAGTGCCAGTGACAGTGACAGTTCCAATGCCAGTGACAGTGCCGCTGTGCGTTGATGCTCGTTCGTTGTTGCCTTGTTGTTGGTTGTCGGTTGTTGGTTGTCGGTTGTCGGTTGTTTGCTGATGGCGATGACGACGACGACGATGACGCTGATGACAACGACGACGACGACTCGAATTATCACATCGACAGCAATTTCGTTTTGTGCAAGTGCTTGGGTTGAATGATACGAGTAGTTAAGAAGCCAAGCCAAGCCACGCCAAGTCAAGCCAATCCCAGCGAACCCAAGCCAAGCCAAACCAAGCCAAACCAAGCCAAGCCAGGCAGGAATAGTTTGAGGGTAAAAATGCTAAGCATGCTTAAGCATTTCCTTGAGAGTCATTTTGCGTTTAGCTTCATACGCGCATCAGCTCAGCTCAGCTCAGCTCAGCTCAACTCTGCCTCAGCCTCAGCTCTGTCGGTATGAGCATATTGGCAGACAATTGATGTGTCGCAACAGATTGATATTTTTTTCTACTTTTTGCACATTTTTGTTGTTATTTTGTAACTTTTATTTTTTCGTTTGTGTGGCGTTTAAAAGTTTAGCAAATGATTTAAATAATAATAGTAAAGCACAAGGACTTTATTCGCAGCTGCACGGCGGAGTGTCGCAGCGTCTGAGTGTCTGCGTCGCTTTGAAGCGCAGGCGGCCGCTAAGACAGGAAATGCATTTTCAAGTGTATTTGTAATATGAAAAACCGTAGAAAAAATCAGAAAAAAATAAAACAACACAAGAACGCAAAAAATTAAACGCGGCGACGTCTGTGTATGGGTAACAAAGCCTTTGTCGCCGCAGACGTCGGCTGAAGTGTTTTAATGGATTTTGACATAACATATATGCAAAGTATTTGTGGATTTGCCTGCTGTTGTTGCTGTAATACATAATGTTGTTGTTATTTTGTTGTTTTCTATTTTGACATACTCATGCAAAATGTCAAGTTTGCTTTTAGTCGCGCACAAAAAGGGGAAGTTCACTAAAACGAATGCGAACGTGAACGCGAACGTGAACGTGAATGGAGAAGGCGAAGGCGAAGCCGAATGCAGGAGTGCATTAAGCGTTTTTGACGTGTGGCATTGTAAAACTGACTGACTTAAAGTTGTCAAATCTGTACGTGTGCCAGTGTGTGTGTGTGTGTGTGTGTGTGTGGCTTAAGGTTGCCTCTGCTGGGCTGACTGTGTGTGCGTGCATGCAGCGTTAAATAGAACAAATTGCGCCCGCGAGTATGCAATTGAATTTTATTCTTTCTTTTGCTTTCTTTTTGCTCGATTGTTTTTTGCTTTTGTTTTTTCTTTTTTGTTTTTGTTCGTTGTTCTGTGCTTGCGAACCATCAATCATGCGCAATGTATAGCAAGAAAATGACAATCTTAAGCTTAAGCTAATAAAATAACTTTGCTTCATAAAATATAATAGCTAGATTACCCACTACACCTACCATTTGCATTTACATTTACACTCGCACTCCCCCCCACTCTCACACACACACACAGCACATGTACTATGCAGCAATGGCAGCATGGAACTCGCTGCGACAAGAGAAAGCCTATAAATTTGCAGATTATTTGCATATTTCGCGCAACACTTGGTGCCGCTTTGCTCTCGAGTAAAAATATACATAATCATAATACAACTACAACAACAATAATAACAACAACACCAACGACAACAATAACGATAACAACAATGAACAACAAAGCTAAATTGAATTTGTTTGGTTCTTCATAAAAACAAAAAGGAATAAGGAAAAAAGCGACGAACACAAAGCGGCAAACAAAAACAATGGCCCAACTAATGTAAATCATGCGACATTAAACGTAAAATGCATGCAACAAATATGCTGCCGGGCGCGGATCAACTCAAGTGCTGCGACAGCAGCAAATTTGTCGTAGAGCTTTTCTTTCATTTTTTTCTTTTCTTTATTTGTTGCTGTTTCCTTTGCTCTTTTTTTGTGCTTTGCGTGTGTTTTGGTCTGCGCCGCTTATGTTTATTTTTAGTAAAATTAATATTTGCCAGCCGGATACAGCTGCGTAACAGCGCAGCGCAACGCAGCCCAGAGCAGTCATTGATGCCTACGCGCGCTGCATTCAAATTAAACGGAAGTCCTATCAAAGACGCGCTAAAAGCATCTGTACTCCGCATGGTCACCGAACTGCGCATGCAATGAGCATTACATATTGCAGCTGAGTGGCTTCCAAGTGCTGAACACCCTACCCTCACCCTAACCTCACTCTATCCTCACGCTACTCTCTCTCTCTCCACCTACATACGTCTTTGCTCAAAGTTTCCTTTTCCATAGTTAATTTCGCTTAATTGCACTTAATTTTATTTACAACCTTTTCTCCTAAATTGTAAAAACTCCACGGCACTTCTAATCACCTCTGTAATGTTGTCTCAGCTATGCGTTTCAGTTTATGAAATTGCATTCCTCCAAGCCACACAGAGGAGCTGCTACCCATGCTGCTATAAGAGTTCCCTATCAGAGGCCACAACGAGATGCACGGGTATAGCTTTCAGGCAACTAATTCCTCGACTATAAGTTACCTATCCCCCCCTTAGAATGGAAGCTGCTCTGCGCTAAGTTTGTAGTTTTAGTGGCATCTTAACAATCAAAATCTGATTTCAATTAATTTCTTTGCATTGGGGAAACAGACACGCGCCGCAAAAAGGCAGACCGAAGTCTTGAATACAGCGCATTTACAGTTTTTGGCCTGCAGCGTAGCGAGAGGGAGCGGCGAGGGGGAGAAGACGAAGCAACGCTAATAGAAAACAATAATCATTCCGATTGAATTACACGCAGCTTGCGAAGCGCAAACACCCGCCTGCGACAATAATGGACTTACGCGTTGAATAACTGTAAAAATAATACGCTGATCATTGTTGAAGGACGCGGACAGTGCACAAACAAAGCGAAGCGACGAACAAGCGGACATACAGACAGGCGGAGAGGCGGAGAGGTGGAGAGACGGAGAATCGGAGAAGCGAACAGTGAAACTGTCTGCGACTACGATTGTGTGACTGTGACTGCATTTTAGCAAAGTTATTTTTACTTGAAGTCATTTCAACGCTTCATTTCGTTTGTTTTGACAAGCCAAAGACTTAAATCACAAATGACTTATGAAACGCAATAACGCAAAGATAGCGAAACTGCAGAGCATTGGAAAAAAAAGCAAACGCACCATGGTCCGCCGCCACTCAGCAGACGGGGGCGAGCGGGCAGAAAGGAGCCAGCTGAAGCAAATCATCATGGAACAATGCAAAGCTGGGCAACGATGACTGGGAAGGTGAAGGTGACGGTGACGGCAACGCTGACAGTGGCAGAGCTAGAAAAACCATGAAAGAGCATAGGAGCAGCAGCAACGAAAAGAACAACGGACTGACGGAGTGGCCAACAGAACAGCTCACTCTTGGCCAGTTGGCTGGATGACTGACGGACTCGCCGACGGACTGAAGCGTATCATGAACAGAGAAAAGATAATGTCGGAGCTAACCGCAGTGATTTTTTCGTTCTGCTCTTTTTTTATGTTTATATTATTTTCTTATTTGCCAAGACTGCTGCCAGTGCTGATTATTGTTGTTGCTGTTGTTGTTGCTGTTGCTGCTGATGCTGCCAACACTTGGTTGGCTGTTGGGCAAGCCAGAGGAGCCTCGCATTTCGTTTTGACTTTGCGTTGTTGTGCTTTTTATTTCATTCATTCATTTCTTCTCGCTGCTTTGCGTGAAATGCAAATGAATTGCTTTGGCTTAGTGCACATCCATTGGTTTGTGTGCTAGTGTATGTGTGTGTGTGTGTGTGTATGTGTCTGGCAAAACTAACCAACGTATCAACTTACAAACAACATTTAAGGGCTTCCGCATGAGGCAATAACGCGCGCGCATATGTTTACTCAGCCTTAATGAAGGCATGTCCTTGCAAGAAATTACATACCACGTTTGCGTTCGTTTGTATGCTTTTGAAAATGATTGATCGCAAGCATCAATTTTCATGTTTATTACTTTGTTTTCGACAGCTACTGACCAGCGTGCTGTGCGCCGTGCTTCCTACCGTCAAGTGTTTCACTTAGCATCTTTTACTTTCTTTTCTCCTCTTATTTCCGCTCCTCGCTCCTCTGTGCTCTTCTAATTTTCAGCTTTCTTTGCTTTTTCTGGTTTTCTGCTTCGCTTGAACGTGTTTGGCGTATTACGTATGTATACAAAGTCAATTCAATTCAAGTTAATTGAAGCGGACGCCTGCACTCAGAGAATTAAATGCATGCAATGCCAACGAAACTTTATTTCGCACATGCACAGCGTACGAATCCAAACCTTACTTGTTTCACTCATATGCATTCAAATGAAGGTTTTCTACTTGTGTGTGACTATGTGTGTGTGTGTGTGTGTGTGGGAGTGTGTGGATTTGTGCGCAAATAAATATTGTGCAGTACTTAAGCACTAAACACGCGCAAAATACAACACGTGAAAGAAAGGCAAAGTGCAAGAAAAGTGCAGTGCACAGGCGGCAGACACACACACACACACCTGACTGTGGCGAAGGGCAAGGCAGGGCAGGGTAGGACAAGGCAGCAAGGCAACAAAACTCAACTCTTAAACTCTTCTTGCCAATTCGCTTGCTTGGGTTTACATTTTTTATGAATTCGCTGCATCAAGAACAGCAGCAACAACAACAACAGCAACAGCAGCAACAGCAGCAGCGGCAAAAGCGTCAAGAAGAAGAACAAGCAGCATTTAACGACTTGAGCAGAACAGCCAGTGCCCACTTAAGTATGCAACAGTTAAGTTCTACGGCAACTTACACACAACACACAGCACACAGCACAGAGCACACAACACACACACTCACAGAACATATGCAACGCTTACTCGCTCAGCCGCATGGCTGCCCCCCTCCTGCAGAGCATTGCACACATTGCCAGCATTGCGAACATTGGGAACATTTGGAACATTGCGTATGGGCAACACTTCGACGGCTGCTGCATATTTAAAATCGACTTCAATGACAGTAACAGCAGCAGCAGCAACAGCAACAGCAGCAGCAGCACAGGCAACGGTAAAGGCAACGGCAACAGTTGCAGTCTCATAAACGCTCGCTGCAAACTCATTACGTAAATTTATTTTGCACTTAAACAAAATGTTTTATTGCGCGATTATTTTTTTGTAGTCTTAGTCTTTTGGGTGTCAAACAAACGAAAAACAAAACAAAACAACGAAAAAAAAAACAACTAAGGAAAATTGAGAAATTATAACCGAAAAAAAGGAAAGCAACAAAAAAAATGAGAACCATGTACAAATAAGCGGAAAATGCTGCTCAGCGCGTGCTTCTTTTTGTTATGCTGCGCAGCAATAAAAACTCGTATTTTTTGTTCATTGTTTTCATTTTTTTTTTGGTACACTGAAAAGTCTTACTGCATTTGTTTGTTGACTTTTGGCATGGCGGCGGTTGCCTTTTGGCAGCGCTTTGGCTCCGCTCTGCTCTGCTGTGCTGTGCTCCGCTCTTCCTAATGCCAGAACAAGTTACTCGTGACTTTATTGCCAAGTTGTTGGCATGTACGCGCAAATTGTTTTACTTATGTTTGACTTTTGCCATTTTCGAGTTTTCTTTTTAATTGTTTGCCACTCGGCGTTCAAAATTTGACTTTGGCGTGGTTATTAGTTTGAAGTTTTCAGCATAAAATGCACAATTTCATGTAGCAGACTTTGCTGCACGTTCTCATCCAGCAGCCGAAGCAGCAACAGCAGCAGCAGCTACTCATTCTGCGCTGCAGTGTGGCCTTCGCTTTCGTTGCTTAAACGCAGCTCAAACCAAATATGCCACATAAAACAACAATAATCCAGACATTCTCGCTGCAGCAGCTGCCCGAAGCAACGTGCGAGTACCAACTGGATGCGCACGACAGCCTTGATGCCTGTTGCCTAACGGCGGAACTCTGAACCACAAATAGCCGCTTTAGCCGATGCTTAATGGCTCTGCCAGCTACGAAAAATATGCGAAATAGTTCTCAGTCTCGGGCCCGAAGAGCATCGACAGCCAATTCGAATCGAACATTTCCAGCTTGGGCAACATTTGCTATATGCCCATGCAGCAGCATCTGGTTAATTTACTGAGTATAGGTATAAGATTGACAGACTTCCACACCCCCTTGTGCCGACGAGTAAGAGTAAGGAAGTAAGAAACACAAGCTGAGCTACGGTCATTACAACGTCGCAACGTCGACGTGCCAATGCGACTTTGAAATCTGGCATCTGGCGCAAGGCAGGCAACAGCACGCATGGACTGGATGGGGGAGTGAAAGCACCCGCTGAAGTCACTTGCCTGCGACTCACCAGCCTCGTGTGCGCACACAAAACACATTAAAATCAATGAATATGCGAAATTTACAAAGTTTTCGTACTCATTTAGATTAAAATGCGATTCAAAAGGCAAACACGATCTGCATATGCGGCTGAACGCGCAAGACGCGATTCGCCGGCGCGAAGCCCGCGTCCTCCTATCCACGCAACACAAGGGGTGAGCGCCTTCACTGCTCGACTACGAATTTGATTTTGCTTTATTTTGTTGATGCCTGGGAACGCATTTTATCACGAATCTCAAAAAGATGCACACCAGCTGCCTTGGGTTTTTTGTTTTGCTTTATTTAATTTTTATATGATTTTATACCTGCCATAAAAAATAAGCACATCGACGATTTATTAAGCGAATTCGCCAATTACCTCGGCTTGTGCAGAAGAGGTGCAAAACAAAAAAGAAAAGAAAATATAAAAATATAAAGTGAAAGAATGCTTAAATCTTCGGTTATAAAAAATATACAATATTATGTGGCTCTTCCTTTAAGTCTGACTTGATGGATGAGCATTTTGATTTAGTTCGTTGCTGTTCGACTCTCGGAATATCTCGGCGACTTTCAGCAATTTCAAAAAGCGACTCGAGTACTCCCCCTCGAATTCTTTGAGCGCGTCGTTGGCGCTGCGCGTTTTCTTAATCAGATCCGCCAGCTTGTGGGCCGAGCGAATCCGCCGCTCTCCGCTGCTGGACATTTTACGCAAATATATCAAATCTAGGAGCAGCTCATCACGTATATCAGCCGCAGCTATTTGATCCTCTTGCGGCAGTTCTTCGTATTGCTTCAGCAATTTCTTGACAATGCGCGACTTGTGTTTGATCCGCTTTGGGTCGATTGTGCGCAACTCTTGATTGAATTCATCGGCCAAATTGGCATTTTTATTCTCGCGTTTACTGCGCGACTTCTCCTGTTCGGCATGTGTCGCTAGTATAACGCTGTAAAAGTCCTTCAGATGTGCCGGCAGTGGCAAACAGGTGCGTAGACGAACCTCCTCATCGATAATCTCGTTAATGCTGCCCATGGTCTTTTTCAGCATATCCTCAGTTTGCTGCAAGTTGTGCGACTGCAAACACAAAATGCATTGCATTCGAAAAGAATTACGGAGACAAGACTAAACTCACTAGACAGCTCGACTCTTTACTTACATTTTTATGTGCGATACTAGCCGCAACTTTTGGATGTTGCGGGGCTATGCGCTCCCCGCAGTCATTTTTCATCAGCTCTTCATATACCGGCTTCAACTCATCATCATTGCTAACCATATCGTAGACCTTTCCGATAAGATCGGAAGTCAAACTTCCATTAAGCAAGGACTCGAAGGCTGTATCAGAGCGACTTAAACTAAGGAAATGTCAACTTAAAAACAAAAGGAATTCCTAAATATGAACCCGACACTTACCAATTGGCTTGGGTTTCGTACGACGCACTAACACAATCCTCTTCTGACTTTTCCTTGGGTTCATCTTTTATTAATTCAGCTTTGTTAGATTTTCGTTTTTCATCTTTTTGCTTAGGTTTTTTAATAATCCTTCTGCCATATTTTTTGCGAAATTTTCTGCCACTTTTTGGCCCCACCTTCTCGATTTCCTGTTTGTTATCCTTAGTATCAGGTTTCTTGTCATCCTTAGCTTCGTCTATGCTGTTAGCTTCCTCTGTTTTCCCACTGTTTTCCTTTTTATCATCTTTGATCATCTTCTCACTTCCCTCTTGCTCATTGAGATATTCGGCGCCAACATTAGCTTCTACATTCGGGTCATCTCCTTCCCTACGATAGGCACTTTGAGCTTTTTCAATCTTTTCTCTCGAGAGAGTGTTAAAATCATTATAGTCCATGTCCATGACTTGATCATTCTTCAGATATGTGTTCCTGTAATTCGAATTGTCAAAAGGATGCCAAACCTCACGTGTCACTCGTTCTTCTCGGTTACCGGGTTGCACGTTTATCGTACCATTCCCAACATACCGTTTCGAGTTCTGATCTCCGCAAACATTCGCGCTGATTGTTATGTTGAGCTTGGTCCCATCGGCACAGACAGCGCTGTTGTTGCCTGTTATAGGCACGCAGTCGGGATACTGCGATTGCTGAAGCTGCTGCTGAGACGGCTGTGGGGTCGTCTGTGGAATCTGCTGCTGTACAGGTTGTTGAGCCTGTGGCTGCGGCGGCGGAATCTGCTGCTGCAACGGCAACTGCTGCTGTGGATGCTGCTGCTGCTGCTGCTGAGACGGTTGCTGCTGCTTCTGTGGATCGCATGCCTCAAGCACAACAATCTTCGGTTTGACAAATTGATCTAGGGACTGGAAATTGTTGCTGTTAAGCAAAGGTTTCTGCATTTTCAAATTAATTCGATCTACATTGTTGCCAAATACATTTGGATTTCCATCGATAAGAATAAACCGATGCTGATTTGCATTCTGACTGGGAATAATATTGGCTGGCAGCGTCGTCAGAGGTGTCAAGTAATTGTTGTAGTTGGGCATGTTTTTATTTTGCTGATTTCCATTTATTGGGATATTGTTCTTGTTATTGCCATTGTGATTATTATTAATATTAGTGACATTCTGATCCGTTTTGAAATTATCAAATAAACCAAGATTAAAGGCATTGAAATCGATTTCTTTTCCTCCCGGTATTGGTCGTGTGCGCAGATCACTTGCAGCACTTGCCAGCTCATAGCTGTCATCCAGACTTAGGAGCCGATTATCATGGCTACCGTATAGCTGCCGATTGTCCCTACGATTGGCCCATCTAGGCGAAACATGAGGCGTGCGCTTTGAAATCGTGTAGTCTCTTCCACGTAAGGAACGACGCTTTCTGGGTTTGCGTTTATCGGCACTACGACGCAGACGACGATGTAAGTCTTCATCCAAATTGCGCTCAAATGTATCAAAGTCACGACTATTTCGGTAGAGTTCAGTTTCAAAGTCATTATTGCGTTTACGTCTGCGTCTGCGGCGCGGTGCTTTACGATAATATTGACGTCCGTCGTATTTATTGTTACGCTTTAAGCGGTCCTTATCATCAAAAGAGTGCGCTAAGCGTAACTGCATTGGCTGATCATTGGTTAAGTGTTTCACATAAGCTAAGGAGTTGGCTTTATTCCTAGCCGCAAAGGCCGCTGACAGGGCTGCGACCTTCGCATCATTGTTGTTACCCAAGATCTGCTCGGACTTTGCTTCGGGCTTCACTTTAGGCTCAACGTTTGGTGCAAATTTTAGGTCGCTCTCCAGTTTGGACTCAACATCGGCATTCAGCTCTGCCAACAATTTAGTTTCGAGTTCAGTTTTAGGATCTAGTGTCTCACCCAGTTTATAATCAGGTACTAGCTTTTCATCGGACGTATCCTTAGTTAACTTCTCCTGTAGCTTGGATTGTGACTTCATGTTCCTACTTGTCTCGAGAAACTTAATGCTCCGTTTATAGTCATCATTGCTCAACAAGCGCTTCGCACGACCGCCACTGAAATAACCACCAGGTTGGGCCATATTTGAATACATACTCATGCGATCGCTGGACGTGTCCTCTGCGTCTTCTTTGTAGTTACGTTCATTTATGGTGTCCGAATCAGATTTGAACATGCCGACCGATGGCAACGGTATGTCAAAGGATTTGTCATTTTGATTATCGCTCTCCGAATCGAGCATTGAGCCCATTGTATTGTAATCCCGGTAGTCCATGTTGACCTTGTCTTCACGATGCAGGATTCGCTCCTTTCGCTTAACCATCTCATCTACGTACATCTCACGTTGCGTATCAGGTAACGAATTGCTTGGTAATGAAGGCCCAAAACCTCTGCTCATCAAACGATTGCTTGTCTTCAGTTTTATCTCATTCATAGGATTAAATTCGCTGTCTCGTTTTTCCAACGTCCTGGGCCAAAGCGGAACACTGTGACGGCGCGCAGCGTCTGCAGCATCCTGTTCCAGCTTGGATAACTTATAGTTCGCCTCATGTGAAAGATTATTACTCATTAGCTCGTAATGCCGACTGTTTATTTGCGGCGAATGCAATATGGATAACGCCTTCTCATAGGCTCTATCAGGCACGTGTCCTTCCTCGTAGGCATTGGCTTTCAACGGTTCCTCCTTCTCCTTCTTCACATTATCGCTATTGCGCTGCTCGCTGTCAAAAAGTATATTGTGCAAATGCTTAAGTTTTATGTCAAGATGCGATGAACCCCTCAAATCGTCAACATCCTTAGAAGACTTTTTGTTGAACGTATCCACATGGATGCCCTTATATTTCTTCTTAACCTTACCCAACTCGGTTTGCTCATACTCCTTATACGGATCATCATCGCTGCTGGGCTCCTTAACTAGACTATTATACTGTACCGGGCTGCGTTTGAGCGCACGCTTCGAAAGTAGCGCTTGACGGGCCATGTATTGCCGATACCAGTCATCTGCGGCTCTCTTCGCAGCTTCATCCTCCTCGTTGCTGTCCTTCTGAAATCCTCCAAGCACTTCAGTGACACCATCACGTTTTTGGCGCGACAAGTCCTTCTTCTCGAAGCCGTCATAAGGCTCTTGCAAATCATGCAGCTCATTCTCCACCTTCACGAACTGCTCATTGAATTTTTTCAGCTTGTCACTAACCTCTCGTCTAATTCGTGGCTCCATTCTAGTGGCGCTCAAAAACATTAAAGTCCACCAAATCTGAAAGTAAATCATCTTTTCTCCGCTTTTCTAAAATTATTATTTCTTTATTTCAACAGCTTTTCCAATTAATTCGATTTGATTTCGTTCTCAACGGCTGCAGAGAGCTATTCAATACTGAATCAAAGTCAATCGGGAAAAAAAAACAACAGCCGGCAAATACACAGCCTACTTGTTCTTTTTTTTGATTTTCTCCGTTGGCTTTGACAGTACAACTTTATGGAAAGGAGGCATCGTAGTTGGCTGCATAAACGATTTCCACTGCCTGGCAACAGGTGGCGCAGCGCAGCAGAGGTGACTCCTCTCCCGCGTGCGTTGTTGCAATAATTCTGACAGCGTTTCCGCGCATCGAGTTGACATTTGATAACGAAATAATCTACCAGCTCTGTCTCCTTCGGTTTTTCGCTTTCTGATTTCTGCTATTTGCTTTTTGCTTTCAGAAACTTTTCATGCGTCGCCGCCTACACCGACGAATTCCGGCGTGCGCTGTCATCGCCTGCCAAGCGAGCGTTCGGAGCGTCCTCCATCTCCTTGCGTGCCTACATGACTGCACGAGAGGCTTTGCCGCCTGCCGTCTGCCGCCTGCCAGTTGCCACCCTTCGATGCTCACTGCCAACTGGTGGCTGCCTTGTTTGCTCGAATGCACTTGCTGTGTTCTACATGTGCTTTCATCACACAACAACAACAACAACAACACACGCCCGCTTTGATTCAATAGTTTTGTTTTCACATTTGATTCTCATGTAAAATCAAATTATTTATTTTTTACTTACAGGCTTCTTCTGCTCCTTTTTTTTCATGCACTCATTCTTTTTTTTGTTTCTTTTTGTCGCATTTGTATCTGTTTGCGTAACTTTGAACATCAGTGACAGCGTCTTTGTCATTGTACGAGTAGGCAACTCGTGTAGTTCTGAGTTTAGGCACTAGTTTCGTTTCTATTGAAAATTTAACTTTTGTCGGTACAAGCTCGACAATAACATTTCCTTTTTCCGTTTCGTTTGCACACGTCGCTGTGTGCTTTGTGCTGTGTGCTCTGCGCTGTGTTTTATCTCTGCCGTGCACACACCCACACCCACACCCACCCGCCCACTCGCCCGCTCGCCCGCACATTCACACACCCAACCCAGTCAGCGTGCGTACAATTGTTGCTGCGAGGTTGTGAGTGTAGTTTCCCAAAGTTTCTGCAATTGTTCGAAAAATAGTAGAAAATATGAAACAGCAACAACAACAACAACAGCCAATAGTGGCAGTGGCAGTGGCAATGGCAGTCGCAGTCAATGGCATTGAGCTGACTCCCGCCATGCAACGCGCACGCAGCAGCGCCAGGAGTAGGAAAAGGAGAGAAGCCAATCTGCGAATGATATTAGCAGTTGATTGAATTAAGTAAGCGGTTTTTTTGTTAATTAAAAGTTTTGCGGTTTCAATGGCATTTTATTAAATTATGTAATTTACAATATTCAGACTCAGTGTGAAAATGTAACTTTTCATTGTTTTTGTTTAGAGTCGTACATCAGCAGCAGAGTAAGTTTAATGTGATTAAAAAGTTCATAATCGTGTTGACATTAGTTGCCCGTGTCAGATACTGCGAACCGTAATCTCTGCCATTCATAAACAATCATCAGTGCAAGGGCGAAGGGGCCACACTCTGCCCCTTCGTCGCTGATTTCACTTCTTCGTAAGCAAACATTATTTCCAATAGATGTGAACAATCAGAAAGATTTAAAGTTTCTCCAATTCTAGACTGAGTTGAAGATTTTATCCTTAACCCTGTCTAGGCCTATGAACACATTATACTAAGCCAGAATGGTCATGGAACTTCCGATGCATATGCAGGAGTATGTGTATGCTTAGTAAGGATTGTATATCTTATATTTAGTATATAGATCAGAATCTTTTCTCGTTTTATTTAAAAAGAATTCTTGTGCGCCTTTTGTTTCGCCTGCAAAATAGAAACAGCAATGTACGCATTAGATTCATGGCTGCAGTGTGCGAACATCTCGCTCCAAGTACCCCTTAGAAAATGAAATGTAATTCCAACTTGGAAAAAAAGTTTCGCAAAGAACAAAAGAAACAGCAATTTTTACTTATGCCTGAACGGTTTACAATATTCTTTATTTAAGTTGTTTTTTTTCTTTGTTTTTTTTTTTTTGATTTTTGTTTTTGCACGTTCTCGCTAGGAAAATAATACGTATACGTCATGCCTGCGACCCAGCAGCAGAGGCAGCCGGACGAGCCGACAGGCATACAGGCATAGAGGCATAGAGGCAGACAGAGAGACAGACACATTCGTTGCAAAACTGCCACGAACTGAATACTCAAACTGCTAATGCATCCTTGTCACGAGCTCACATTTCGTGCAGGGACATTTATAACAAAAACATTTTGGACAATATTCGCTACGGCATTTCTCTCGACAGCATGAAGGCGTGAGTGAAAAGCGATGCTGGCGACTCATCAAGCGTGTCATGTTTTCAAAAAAACAAAAACCAACACAAACAAAAAAAAATTTATATATGTGTATCAAAAAAATATAAAAAATAATAAAGAAAGCAAACGGAACCAAAAAAAATATAAAAAATAAAAATAAAAAAAATATAAATAAAAATAAAAGTTGATTTTTTATACAATTTCTAAAAAATTTTGCTTGAGTAAAATATGATGTAGCAAAGAGATAAATAAAAGCCTTTTGTAACAATGGAAAAAACTAAATGCTGCACCTCAGCCATCACTCAATGGCTGAGAGGGTGCCTGCAGCTAAAAAACAAGAGCAGAGAAAGCAAACACATAAACATTTTTTACGTTGTAGCGAACCTTAAAACGGTTTTAGTTGCGGCTTCGCCGGCATCGGCGACGTCTTCATGTTCTTCGCAATGCATTTAAATTTAGCAGTTTTGAATATTCTTGCAAAAAAAAAAAAAAAAAACAAAAAACAAAAAAACAAAAAAAAAACTTGAACGGCTTTGTTTGCACTTTTATTTTGTTGCTTTGTTTGTTTATTTGTTTGTTTTGTTGTTGTTGTAATTGTTGTTGTTGATGATAGTATTGTTGTTGCTGATGTTGTCTTCATCGACACAAGCAATTCATTAATGTTGCCGACAAATACAGCAGCCGAAAATGCCCGACAGTTTATGAGCCACAGACGCAACCACTAAACAGTTGCAAGCTGCTTTGGCATTCAGTATTCAGTGGCTCGTTGCCATACACACTCACCCGCACACTACACTACTTGCTAAACATGAAACGAAACGAAACGAAACGAAATATATTTACAGCTCGAAACATTTCATTTTATTGGTCTCGAAATGAACAAATGGCGAACATGTTTCGGCAGCGTATTTCCAGTTTATACAACTGCATGCCACACACACACACACACACACTCCACACACGCTACAACCTCGACACACTTCATGCACTCACTCACTCACTCACTTACTCACTCACAGTGCCACACATCCCACACACCATCGCTTCCCTCTTTGCTACTTACGTTATTCACTCACACAAAAAGTCTCGAAAAATTTTGCATAATTTATGAACAGTTCTATATGCGAGTAAGTTCATGACGCAAACACACGGAGCAAAAAACAGCCGAGCAACAACGGCAGCAAACAAAACAGAACAGCAGCAAGAACAAAAAAAAGAAAATATGGCTGACGTTGAATGCTGCAGGCAACTGATTTAAATGCAGTTTCTCCACATACACTGGCAAAAATCATTGCCATTTCATAACTGAAATTCCAAAAAAATTAATCAGTAGATGCAACAACAACAGTCGTCCTCAGTCACTTGGAAGCTTCTTTGATAATTAAGTCACTCATGAGTCTTTTCCTTTAAATTGTAGCAGGACTTTTTGCAGTCGTGTCATAGTGTGTCTCTGTGTGACACGTGACTTGTCACATTTGTTTTTCGCAGTGCAGCAATAGGTTCAGTGCTTCGTAGTTATTTTGCTCAGCGCACTTTCCGTTGGCCGTAGGTGGTGTGTCCGTGTGTGCGGCGGCCAAAGTGGGTTGCATACATTTAAAACAGAAAACAATTTCCTCAATATGCCGAAATGCGAGTAAATTGTTGCATATAAAAGTCAAGAGTCCGTCCGAGCTGTTGTGCGGCTCTGGCAGATACCACTGACTGGTACCTACTCGACGCCGTCTTCAGCCATTCGTTCATTCGTTCATTCGTCCATTCGTCCATTCGAGCATTTGCAGCGCTGCTCATTGAGGCAGGTGTTGAAATGTACGTGGCAGCTGCAGAAAACTTGTGTCCAATGCCGGCTGGCACATCGTGTTGCCTGCCCCGCTTCGCCCTGCTGCGTTCCGGGTGTCGCCTGGCCGGACATCGGTCTGCCTTCATGCGGAATTTAGTGTTTGGCACTTTCGGAGCGTACCAAAGCGAAGCGAAACGAAACGAAACGAAATTTATGTGACAAGTTGCAACAATTGATCAAATTAAATAAACATGAACTGCAATTGCAATCGCAATTGGAACGACTCGTGCCGCAGCGAGATGGCACATCAAATTCAAGGCAACGGCAAGCAGCGACTGTGAAAGCCTTTGAGAAATTGCAAAGTCAATTTAATTCAATTTCAATTAACTTCCATTTGGGCAACAGCTCAAATAAACGGACTAACACACTTCATTTAAAGACCATAAACAAATCATATTCGGTTTCAAAAATATACGAGAACAAAAAAACGAGGAGAACTTTATAAACGCTCGAACAGGCAATTTCCCTTTTATATCTGGCTAACTGTGTCTCCCACCTCCCTGCTCGCCCCTCCCTGCTATCATTTCACAGCTTCCACTCACTCACTTATTAGCCCAGCCAGTTGGTCAGAGCGAGTCTCTTACTGTTTCATTATTTTTTCACATTTCTTGCCTTACGATTGCCTTTGCTCGTTTGGCAATTTTCCATATGCAACACGCAACAGACGCTTTTATGGTTTTTTCGCCTTCCTGACTGTGCTCGCATAAAAAATAATCGAGCAAACGAATGGCAAAATAAAAGACGCAGCCAGTCGAGGAGAAAAACACCGAGGCTACACGATGAACAATAAAAAAGAAAAAAAAAAACAAAAAGGCAAAACTATAAAAAAGGCAAGAAAACGTGGCAAGCGAACGCAAACAAGCGACAAAATAACGAATGAGCTTCGGCTGTGCAGCCCCAAAAGAAAGTCAAGCAACCCAAGAAACTCAAACGGAGCCAGTGCCAGGCAAGGAAGCAGGAAGTCAATTATCGAATTAATTTAGTTACCGCTGTCCTGATCCGCAGGCGTTGCCCTTCTCACACGCACATGGCCGTCATAACTGAGTGCAACTCAGACATGGACCCAGGTCGAACGCTCAGCCGTATGCTGCACTCCAAAGCAAGCCAGCACAACTGTCCTTGACTCGAGTGAGCAGGACTCTGCTCACAAATATTGTCAAAAGTATGTTTCGTTCTTTCATTTTCTTTTTGCATTAAAGCTCTGTCGAATATGAGGTAAGTTCGAGTAGCCAACTTAAATGCCTGAAACATTCGCAATAAATTGTCTTCACCCAAGGGCCGGGCCAATCTTGATTGCTCGCTGAAATGGGATATTATTAATTTAGCAGCATTCGTGCAGCGGGCAGCGAAGCAGCAAAGCAGCGAAACAGCGAACGCCGCACTTGCCACAAATATGTTTTATAATTATCTCGCCACGTAACCAATGCAAACACACACAGGACTGCCACACCTACACACACACACACAGACTCGCCAGCAAACGCTCACACATAACGCATGCAAATTAATAAAATTCGCGCTCATGTCGGCTCAATCGAGCTGCACACATCGCTCGGGCGCAGCAAAGGCAACGGCAAAGGCAAATCGTCCCTTCAATGCATGCCACAAGCCACATGCCATGTGTGTGTGCGAGAGTGAGGGTGCGTTTGTGTGTGTGTGCGTGTGTGTGTGTGGGTCGATGAAAATGGTTTATTGCCTGTAATTAATGCGATAATCCGCCTATTGACAGCGGTTATTGCGGTGGCTTTCAAGAGGCTGCGCTGTGCCGTGATCTGCTCTGCTCGGCTTGCCTTTTTGGCTTTGCAACGCTGTCAAAGATTATTGACGCGCAACGCACTGCACGGCGCTGCTGCATAGTCGGCATTTAATTAGTGCAATGAAAAAAAAAAATCTATGAAACGATTTTAATATGCTACGTGCAGTGTAGAGCAATAAAAGCAGCTGAGCTGCGCTGACTGACTGACATTCTTATAAATATTTTGCGTGCATTTTATTACAAATTGCCAGCCAAAAAGTATGCAATAGTATTTTGTCTTGCCGCAGTGTAATACGCGACATTCTTGTCTACGGGGTAAAATATATCATTTGAAATAGTCAACGCAGCACAACACAGCACAGCACAGCACAGCGCAGCGCAGCGCTGTGCCACGCCTACATCACACAGACGCTAGTGTTGCCACTATTTTTCAATTTATTACGCTAACAAAACAAAAGTTTATTGTTGCGCAGCACACCTTGCCTGGCTTTGGCTTTCGCTCTGGCTCTGGCTCTGACTGCGTCTGTTCATCTCTTTTGGCACATTGGGAATTCGCAACAGCGACCGACCGACCGCCAGGCACGGAGAGACAGACGGACGAAGCTAGACTTAAGCCTGGCGTGTATTCCTGCGAAGATGACATGCGATTGTGCGCCGTAAAATTAGCTAAATTGATACAAACGAAATGCGATGCGATGCGATGCGGTGCGATGCGATGCGCACCAGGTGCATTCGCTGTGTTAACGGATTTATTGCAATAAGTTTTCTCGCATGTGCTGATTTCAGCTTCGCTACCCACTCGCACTCGCACACGCACATGCACACGCACACGCATGCGAGGCAAGCAGTTCTGCTATGTGTGGGGTACGTTCGCATTATGAATTGATTTATGTGCGCGCATAGGCTTTAGACGCTGGCTGCCGGCATTGTAAGCGCCTTCTGCCACATGGCATGCTGGGGGCCAACGCCAACGAACGGCCAAGTCAAGCCACGGCAAGCCAAGCCAAGCCGAGCCGAGCCGCGCCGCGCGCAAGGCAACAAACACGCATCAATTTCCGAACAGTCGAAGAAACTACAGCGAAACGCAGCAAAACTTTTAATTTTGTTAATGTTTCTGTTTTATTTTTATTGTGTTTTTTTTTATTTTTCTCTCCTTTCTTTTTCTTTTTCTTGTCTTACTTTTTCTTGTTTTCTGTTGTCGGTTTGGGTTTCGGTTTCATTCTTTTTTTTCTTTTGTGCGATTCAACTGAATTCACGACGACTGCAGTGCACACATTTTACACGCCTGCGAATGTCTTTATCCATGCGGTGTGTGGGAAATATTCAGTCTCGCAGCAGCTAAAGTCATAACAGTAGCGGCAACATCATGACAGCAGCAGCAACAACAACAACAACAACATCAGCAACATTGCCATATCAACGGCAACAGCCGTAGCAGCAGTAACAATAACAACAATAACAACAACAAATTTAATGCCTCACAAACGTAAAAAGCGAAAAATTATGACCAAAATGAGAATTTAATCGAAGTACGTGAGCTGAAAAATGAAAATTTGACTGCAACTGGGGAACAAATGCGCAGCTACTTACAATTTGCTCAACTCAACCAACTTCAATGCACTTCGAGTTTGAGTTGGAGTTTGCGTCCGCGTCCGCGTCTGCGTTTGCGTGTGAGTCGGAGTTGGAGTTTGAGCTTGCGCTCAGGCTGCCGCACATAAAGAAGGTAAGAAAAATGCATGTTCATGCAATTTTTAAGACCTGCCACTCTGTCTCAACCCGGCGCGCATTATGCCTGTCTAGAGTCGGGGCATCGCCCACCGTCTGCGTCTGATGATAGGCTGGCGTGTGGACATGCTCCCACTCAGTCATACGATTTTATTTTTACAACTTCAACAACGCAGACTGCGTTTTTACAACCGAACTGACAGTTTTTAATTCCGCTTTTGCTACTCGAATGCGATTACGCTACGTATGCCGAGCATAATTTTACCTCATAAAAGTTGTTAGCTTTTGAATGGATTTTATCGTATTAAGCTTCAGCCACAGTCACACTTCACCCAAGTGAATGTCTGACATTAACTGTACACATCGAATAATCATAACTTCACGCCACAATGCAATATAAGAAGATCATGGATATGGCTTAGATTCGCTTCTCATTCTGTTCTAACCGAAATATTTCATTGGAAAAAACGCCAGCGAAATATTTAATAACAAATCGCGACACTACCCACTTATAAAAGTAAATAGTACAATAAAAATTTACACAAAGTGCCAATACTTTTGTTCAATTTAGGCAGCAATATGAATTATAAAGTATTATGAAAGATATACATATGTATAAAATTTCGGTATATAAGTTAACGCTTTTGCCACGCGATTTTATTGTAGTACGATTTATGAGAGTTGGAAGTTTCGAGATTCGACTGCACTTGAGACATCAAAGCAAGCCTGGCCTCAGACAACAAAGCCAACTGCCTGAGAAACAGCAAAGGCTACTAATATGTAATACTCATAGATAGTTCTGCAGTCCAAGGTGAGAACAAACTCATATGCCCGACCAGAGCAACGTGAGGTGTGCAAATGCGTACGTGACGTCATAAACGAATACAATAGCGACACGAACAGAAACGCCTTCACCATGCCAAAGAGGCCAACATGAGTCGAGAGCACATGTGTGCACAGCCGTGTGGGGCGGCAGGGAGCGGAGGGAGGCGAAGCGATCGTTTCCATGGTATTTCCCCAAAGAGCGGCACGCGCAGGTGCTGCAGCGCACCGCAGACGCGGGTCCGGTCGTCTGAGCGGCCGACGATTGATCACCGGTCACGTCACGTTTCGCCAATCGCACGAAGTAAGTCAAGAAAAAAGCAACAACAAACAGCGTTTTTTGCAACTTGTATAAAACCGAAAGCGTCGCCTATAACGCAATCAGTTTGTGTAGCCAAATCGCCAAGTGAAGTGTTCAACACCGCAGAGACTCGAACGAAACCAAAATAATTTCAAAAAGCCAACAAGCAAACAAGCAAAGAAACCAAAAAAGACACAGTTTATTTTCACACAAGAGCCAAAGTAAAAGCCAAAACAAAAGCAAACATTTCTTTTGGAGTGCAAATAAGAAAGAAGAAAGAGGAAAAAGAGAATAATGCTGCAGTGCAAATCGAATCTGACCCTTGTGACGATCGTCGCCGGCGGACTCTGCTGCCTGCTGATGCTAAGTAGAACGACCGAGGCACGACCCATGGACCTCTACGACGATGTCGGCGAGTTCTTCGGCTCCATTTCACTGGACGAGGTCGTCAACTCGAGCCGCAACACGCACCCGGAGCAGTTCTGCCTGATGCCGGCGCGCAAAGGCGTCTGCCGCGCACTCATCCCGCGTTGGCGCTACGATCCCGACTCCAAGAAGTGCGTCGAGTTCAAGTTCGGCGGCTGCGACGGCAACGAGAACAACTTCCCCAGCTACAAGCAATGCATGAGCACATGCGAGGGCATGTAGGCTGCAGTCGATGGATCGACGGATCAAGGGATCGCGGAAACGATCGCTCAGCGTTCATGGCTTTGCGCTGGGCCGCAATAGCTTTAGCAGAGAAGTAGAGCAGAGAGAGCAGCATTTAACATATAACCACGCACTTCATTACATGCCAACTTTTGCTCGATTCTGTTTTCAAATATTTATGCATATCATTCATTTCTTAGTTCTTAAGTAACATTATGTATTTTTTTTTTCTTGTAGTAGTTTAAGTTTTTGTGATAATGTTCTTTAAAAACAATATTTATATAAAGTGTTTTCTCGTCGTCTCCATGAGAAAATGTTAAATAAAGATTTTAAAAACTGCAAAGCACTTGAGATCGATATTTTAATCCATAGTGTCTGGCTATAGAAAAGATATAATTCTATCAAAAGAGTCATGAGTGTCTTCAAAATCGCTTAGAAGCCCCTATGATAAAATTAGAAGACCGGAAGCCAACTGATGACAGAGGATGGCCTCAATTCCACTCAGAACTCAATCAATTGATACTACGTATGAACATTTTCCATTGATATCTCATGAAGTTAAGAATAATGACACATTAGTCGATCTTATGGGCTGCGAAGCAAGAAGACGCAGCAAGGGAAAAGTCTTCAATTAGTTTTACTTATTGAGCAACTTGTGATCTGATTGATGTGTGTATTCAAAGTCTGTAAGTCTGTTAAATGCCTATTGCAGATCGTTGCATTCATGTTGAACATGATTATTTTGTTTTTTGTTTTTATACACAATTCGCATTTATTGCAAGATTAAGCACCGCCACACAAATCACTTCACGATTGCACAGAGCACGAATGAATCAAAGTGGACGGAGCCAACTTTCGAAGATTTCACTTGGTCAGCCACCAAGCGTAGATGTTTCTCGAAGCCGAAGTGGTTTGTGTGTTTGTTCAACACAGCAATGAAGTGAAATATGATAAACGATAGCTCCGACTGACAAAGGTCGAAAAAACGTTAGCAGACGTCAACAAATGCTTGGTTTTGTTCATTTTAGTTGGGTCTAGGTGAACCACTCCGTGTGTGTCTCACAGTGACATCGCAAACCGGCTAAACAACAACAGCAACAACAACAACAACAACAGCAGTAATACCAATAACAACAATGACGGCCGTATAATAAAAATAATTAAAAGGTGCGAAAATATGCTGTGATACGTGTGGGTAATCATTTCCAAATATTTTGATTTTAATCTGCTGTTTTTTTTTTCGTTTTTTTTTTTTCGTTTCTGTTTTGATAACCAAATAAACGGCATTCAGTGTCCATAATTAATATGCATAATACACACGTACATGCTCGCATACATGCAAAGTTCAAGCAAAGAAAAATGAAATTACTAAAATTCACAGCCGGAGGCATATCAGCAACTAAATCACAAACACAACAAGAACAACAGCAAAATACCGTAATTTTGCTACAATGGTTTGTTGCCATAGGCCGAAAATACGACGTCGTGTCGACTTAATTCGCCTAATTCGCCATCGTTTGTAGATCAATGACCGAAGACGCTTCTGCTGCTGCTGCCGCTGCCGCTACTGCTAATGTTGTTGTTATTATGTTTATTGTTTTATTATAGTAATTGTTATTGCTGTTGCTATTCGGACAAGCTCATCGCAGAAAACAAACATCGATTGCAACATTGTTTATTTATTGTTGTTGTTTGTTTTCGATTTCGCCTTTTGTTTTATTTCTTTCAAACTGCCGCCGCCGCGCTTAGATTCGCCCGGCTTTGTTCATTTTCTTATTATGCGCATGTGTGCACATGTGTGTGTGTGTGTGTGTGTGTGTGTGAGTCTCTGTTTGCTTTATTCGCTGTTTTTATGAATTAATGCCGATCAAATTGGCGGGTTTGTATTTTGGGGCATTGCGTAAATCATGAATTTTAGTAACGGTATTGTAGGCACCTCTCACCTCTCTTGGTTTATTATTTTATGCAATTTCTTAATTTCATTACTTGTTTCGAGTATTTCTTAAATTGCCGCACATGCGCACGAAAACCGGCAAAGCGTAAACAATGCATACATATGCATGTGTATGTGTATGTTCATATGTATGTATATATGTACATATTCATCGATCGTTTCTATTGCGTATCTTCGATCTGGAAGTTTCGATTCGCTGTGACCGTTTTGCATTAGGCATTGTGCGATCTTGAGCAGTTCTGCCGGCAGCTTTGTATTGTATTGTTCAATAGAGCATCTTTTTTAATTATTATTTCAATTTTTGTTAGTTGTTAGTGATTCCCCCAAAAAAGCGTTTCGATAATTATGTCCTTCATATGACTTAATTATTTTTGCACATTACGCTTGTGAATATAACAAATTGTTTGACAAAAAAACGTTTAGATTGGACTTTTGCAACATCAATACTCTTATCATTTATGTCACAACCGATTGACAGGAATCCACAAGTCAACCGAGATATAGGAAAACCAAAAACAACCTAGCAGAACTAACCCGGCACAACACCGCATTACGACATACATAGGTTCAAAAATAAAATCCATGGCATCCAACAGAGTAAGATGGAAAAATAAAGCGGATGATCCTATGCTCCCATGCTATGATCATGCTGAAAGTGCAAACTCTTTAAAAATGTAGAAAATTTTATTAAATCAAACTTCAGTTGTTTATACTAATTTGAAATGGTAAACAACTTTACCCACATCAACAGTTTGCCTCAACAATATTTGCATTGTCATTAATGGTAAATGCGCCCAGAAGTCAATAACCTTAATTAACCCGCATACGCGCTTTAAAATGTACACAAACATGTGCATTGTGTGTGTTACTTATGCAGAAGTGCGCGCATAAACAATAGAAAAAATGCAATGCTAATTTAACAAAATTGATTAAAATGCAAAGCGCGCACTGCAACACAACTGACGTGGAAAACAACAAGCAACAATTTTCCGCATTTGCAATAGTACAGAATGGAAACAACAACGCAACAGCAACGCAGCAGCAACAGTAACAACAACAATTCAAAGACAGGCAGAAAGCAAACTAGAAATACATTTTGTTTACAATCTAGTAAATTTTATTTATTTAAGGCACGTTCGACTGCAACAGCGGCAACAACAAATATTGCAACAACTAAAGCAAACGGCTTATGCGGAATAGACAGAGAAATACACACAATACACAGTGAGAGAGAGAAAGAAAGACTGTTACACGCATACACTAAGAGAGAGAGTTGCAACATTTGCAGAGCGACGTCAATACGGATATGGTAACTAAGCAAGCAATCATCAAGTCAACGAACCTACGGCGCGTAGGCGTTGAAAGTCACACGCAGAAAGTGCAGCCAGCAATGTAAAAAGTACCGTAATATAATAAAGCGTCGTTAAGCTCAGCAAGCTGCTTTTGTTTAAACAAATAAACACATGTAAACTAACCCACAGCCAGAGCCACAGTCACGACACAGTTTCACAGTTAATGCAACGTTGCACGTACGCAGCAAAGCAAAAAAGATAACGCAACACGTAAACGGTTTTGGGTAGCGAACAACAAAGCAAAACTGAACTAAACAAAACATAAAACAATTTAATTCTTACGGCATAAGTACTTGGAAAGCGAACAGAATTGTTGTTGTATCTATAATGAATGTGTTTATAATGAAGTTTAGCTTGTTAAATAATTTTTAATGTTGCATGTTTATTTTTTTGTTTTTTTTTTTGTTTGTTTTAACTAAACAGAATATATTTTTTTAGTAATAATAATAAACTATCGTATATACAATCATGTTAGTACATATACATTGCATATATCCTTTTAATTCACTTGTTTTAAAAACACACTCATAATTTAATCAATATTACTGCAATAATCAACTATGTGTAGCTTAACTTTAGTACAATTAGCATAGCAAATAATTATTATTACCATTACGTTTACGCTTACGCTTACTCATTATCATTATTATCTTCAACTTGAACTGCTTTAGTCAATTTTGGGCTCGTTAGCGTCACAGTGCGGCGTGCTAAAGGGGCAACATAAAAGCTGTTTCTCATACATTTAGCATACCAAATAAACATAAAAAAAAAATATATATATATGTATAATATATTAAAATTAAAATGCAAACGTAACACTGAACGAACTGTTAAGCGACGCAGTACTTTAATGTGGCTTAAAGTTGCTTATAAAGTGCAATCGAAGACTGAATCATTGTCAGATCCAAAGGATCTGGAGCTAACTCTCAGCACGTTACATCCGTTTGCACGCCCTTAACAGTCTCGGAGTTGAAGTGCACGCAGCCATATTTGCAAACCAAAGTCCACACATACGGTATGAAGAACTCCTCAGGCGCATCCTCCTCCACATACTTAAATTTCAGATCGGGAAATTTCTACACAAACACAAACAGAAGTTGAAAACTTTATGCTAACGCTGATGATGTTAGACAGAGTACGCACCCTTAAACGATCGCTTGACCATTGGCTGGCACCTTTTGAAATCACCTCGAGCACTTCGTTTACGCCCAATTCGCCACGTTGTTCCTGCACGCGTTGCAAGCGCGACGAGAAGAAGCCCACGACCTGTAGATGTTTTGCGTAAATAAAATCTAAACATTCTCGGCACACTGCATTGCAATTTCCTGGCTTACCATATCGATGTTTTGTATAACATCCTGGAAGGCATGATGACTGCGAAAGCCCTCGAAGACACTGCGTTTATATAGTAGCGTATACACCAGATTCGGACAGTGTGCCAGTTGGTTGGTTAGGCAGGAGTTGAGTATCTCCAAGACCATTCGGAGCACCTCCTCGAGCACGGTAAGATCCTGAAGCATATCTTCGGGCGTTGTGGAGACATTGACAAAGACGGCGCTATTAACCGGTTCCTTCAGCTGCGCATCCAGACGTGTGTGCTTGCGCGCCAGCGTCTCGAAGAGCGAAACCAAACGCTGAGCCACATAAGGATGCAAGGCGCGAAACTGACCGGACATATTCGCCAATGCCGCCAGGCAATTCGTATGCAAATATTTGTCTCGCATTTTCAACATATTATATTGTATCGTGCGTATGACGATTAGTATAAGTATGCCGCCAAGTGAAATCTCCGATATCGTGCGCTCCGTGTACCAAGTTATGTTCTTGAGTATCTACACACCAAAAGATAAAGAAACAAAACCAATGATTAATGATAATTGCGAACTGCCGGTGTAGGCTTCAATTTTACAATCGTGTGCACGTTCTTGTTGAAGCTCTCGTCCTCGCTGAGTATGAGCAACACAATGAGCGACATGTAGATATGATGCGAATTGCTATCGGGCGCGTGGTACAGGGTCTGCAGTATGGGTATGACCAGCTGCTCCAAATCGGGCTGCTGCATGACGAATCTGTAGAAGCGCTCATTGCGGTGCAGCAGCAAATAGAGCAGCAACGTCGCCTGATCGATAGTGACGATGCGACAAAGTGTTTCATAAACGGCGGAGAAATCAATCTGAAACGAAACCGCAGCAGATCCCTCTTTTGGCGAGTCTTTCGAGTCCGCGCAATTAAATAAACTGACGCGGTAGGCATTCTCCTTAACAGTACAATGATTCGTTAGGATTAAAATTAGCAGTAGACTTTGATTGGCAAGCGGATAGTGTACACGAAACTGTTGCGAAAGCTCGAAGCCAGTGGCACCCGTCGATTTTAGCACATCCTGTTGTTTGCGGAAACTGAAAATCGACATCAACGACTCGGCTATGCCAAAGACAAAGGAACCGGCCGATGATGAACCGAACATAGTGTGGGGAACCTCGACCATGCGGGCCACAAA